>MU260061.1:745000-782500 GCA_020310875.1 Ceratopteris richardii
GAAGAGCATATAGTAGACTTATAGAGCTAACTTTACTAAGTTAAATCACTGAGAATGATGCACCAAGCTCAGAGAAACCATCTCTCAAATCTGACTGAGAAAACTGAGAGATATGGCAGTGAGTAGTACACTTCACAAGAACATGGAAATATGAACTCAAACATTAAAGTATATTTCTTGTACAATACAATGGACTTACTGATACATATGTGTGCCTTGGAATCACACCTTGATATGGCATAAAGCTCAGCTCTTGGAGGTCTTCACATAGGTCTCTCTTACCACGACTAAAGCTGCCATCTATTTATAGTTGAGTTTGGGAGGCTAACTTCCCTCAATCACTCTCCAATCAATTAGTGTTTGATTTGATTCTCTACCTACCACAAATCACAAATTCGTGGCTCCTCTTTCCCTTTTTGATCAAGTGGACTCAACCACTTAAGATTCGCTCACTTTTACATTAAGTAAACTCTTCAAAAGTTACAAGAGGTAGTTCACAAGTGAACTTTGCATAGTCTTCATTTTAAAGCTTTGTCTATGACTTTGTGTGACTCAAGCCAATACGTAGGCTTGTCATAGACTTGCTCCAAGAGCTCCCCCTCAAGCCAAGTATGCTTGAGGTCTTAAATCTTCCAAGATTACTTGTAAACCAATCATAGCCTTGAATTTGCAAAGCTTTGTACCATCCAAGGCTTTGGTTAGAATATCTGCACATTGTTGATGAGTGGACACATATGCTATTTGAATCTCTTTGCTTAGAACCTTCTCTCGCACATAGTGATAATGAACTTCAATATGTTTAGTCGTTGCATGAAAAATAGGATTAGCAGCCAAATGAATAGAACTCATATTGTCACCATAAATAGTTGGAGTTCCAAACTCAAATCCAAGATCTTTGAATAATGTCTTCATCCACATAGCTTCTTGTGTAGCTATGGCCAGACCTTTGTATTCAGCTTCAGTAGAAGAGAGAGCAACTGTGGGTTGCTTCTTGGATGACCATGAAATAAGCTTTGAACTTGTAAAGGTAAGATAACCTGAAGTGCTCCTTCTATCTTCCTTGGAGCCAGCCCAATCTGCATCAGAAAATAGCTTCAAACCTAAATCAGATACATAAGGATAATAAATTCCTTCATTTATGGTTCCTTTGAGATACTTGAGAATCCTTTTGGCAGCATCCATATGTGGTTTCCTTGGTGTGTGCATAAATTGACTTAGCACACTCACACTATAACATATATCTACTCTTGTCAATGTGGCATAGTTGAGACTACCCACTAGACTTTGATATGATGTGATGTCCTCTAAGAGTTCACCTTCAGGTGAGCTCAATTTGTGATTGACCTCCATGGAGTACCTACAATCTTACAATCTTGCATCTTGGATTTTGCCAACATGTCCTTAATGTACTTTCTTTGAGTGAGAAACAAGCCATGATCTTTGTAGACAACTTCCAAACCTAGGAAGTAGGTAAGTGAACCCAAATCACTTATCTTGAACTCTTCTCTCATCTGATCTTTGATCTTCTTCATACCATCTACATCATTTCCTATCAATATAATATCATCTACATATACACATAAGTAGATGATCTCAGAATTACTCTTTTTAATAAAGAGTGAAGGATGTGCCTTGCTTGGTTGAAAGCCTTTGTCCTGCAAGAATGAAACAAGCCTGAAATTCCAAGCTCTTGGGGCTTGCTTGAGACCATACAATGCTTTGTGAGGTTTACACACATAATCAGGATAAATTTGATTCTCAAAACCAGGTGGTTGTGCCATATATACCTCTTCAATTATCCAACCATTCAAGAATGCATTCTTTACATCTAGTTGAAGTATCTTCCAATTCTTGGAAGAGGCAATACTAAGCAAAACCCTAATAGTAGGCATTTTTTCCACAGGAGAGAAGGTCTCCTCATAATCAATTCCCTGAGTTTGTGCAAAGCCTTTTGCTACAAGCCTTGCCTTATATCTGTTAATGGAACCATCAGAATTCTTCTTGAGTTTATATACCCATCTTGAGCCTATTACCTAAAAGAACTTGGAGAAGCTTGTAGAAGGTAGAAAAGTGTGTTTCGAGGCGACGAAGTTTGGTCAAGCCAACTGGCACAAGACCAGTGTTTGAGCTTATGGAGACTCAAATAGACCTTATAGGCATGCAATAAGTGCAAAGAAACACACTATGTACTTTGGAGCATCAAGGAGAATAAATCGATACAAAACAGATAGGTTCGCGGGTCGACTAGCTCAAAAAACTTACTATCTATAGAAGAGACAATGAACTTCAAATGCTGGCATAGCGACCAGCGTGATTACAATTCGAAAAAATCCTTTTATGGGAGTGATAAACATAGGGTTTAGTGTATGGAATGCAGAAAAGTATAAGGAATAATAAAAATATGCTATAGGAATGAATGCGACATTCACCGGTGGTACTTCCTATTTTTCAGGAATATGCAGAGATTGACCATGAGGCAGAAAAACTCAAATTTCTCCAAATCTGCTGCACCAAATGCTTTGAAATTTTACAGGCCTAAACTAGAGACTTATACCTTTCCAATGCGTCATCTTGCACTCAATTTTGAGCTCTATAGAGAGAGCATCAGCCTCTGCAAGATTACTATTGGCGAAGAAGATGATGCAAAAAATTGAAGGAGCAAGACAATGATGGTCACAAGTGTATGTATATTGCTTCCATGTAATTTAAAAGTGATTTCAAGTCCTTATGTAGCCTCTACGAGTGTTTCACGACTTTTACAAGTTAAATTTGAATTCAAATGAAGGTGGGAATGGTTGTTGGAGGGAATCAATTCACTTTCCTACAATCTAGGAAAAGTGAAGATCTTGATTGATCTACTTTTAGGTGATTGATTGCTTGAACGAATGCAACTTCAACCACCACAAATTCGTGGGATTTGGGCTCTATATTTGTACCTTTACATGTGTAAAGCTCAAGGCTTTTACAACGGTAAATGATCCATCAAAAATCTCTCCAAAAAATACAATAAATGAGCATATGAAAAAGAACTCTCCAACGGATATTCTTTCGATGCAATAGCCTTTGATGTAGATCAAATCCACCTCAAGCATAGTGTAAGCTTGATGTTCCAACAGCTCCCCCTCAAGCTAAAGTATGCTTGAGTCTTCATTCTCTGATAGGTTGAATACCTGCCATAGCTTTGAATCTACAAAGCTTTATTCCATCAAGTGTCTTTGTCATCATATCTGCTACTTGCTTTTCAGTAGGAACAAAAGAAATGTCAATTTCCTTTGCCATGAGCTTCTCCCTGATGAAGTGGTAATGGACTTCTATGTGCTTGGTTCTCGCATTAAAAATAGGATTTTCCGCTAGATGCATGGAACTTACATTATCTCCAAATATGTGAGGTTTGAAACTCACTACTCCCAAATTTGTATACAATGCTTTTAACCATATTGCTTCTTGATTTGCTATGGTCAAACCTCTATACTCTGCTTCAGTTGAAGATAAAGCAACTATTGGTTGCTTCTTGGAACTCCATGACACTAGCTTTGAACCTGCAAATGCTAAGTAACCAGATGTACTTTTTCTATCATCCTTAGCTCTTGCCCAATCTACATGTGAGTAGATTTTGATATCCAAATCTGAAGAGTAAGGATAGAATATACCTTCGTTGATTGTACCTTTGAGATACTTAAGTACTCTCTTAGCTGCATCCATGTGTGGTCTTCTCGGTGAGTGCATGAACTGACTAAGTACTCCCACACTATATGAGATGTCTGCCCTCGTATGAGTAGCATATATCAAGCTACCTACCAAGCTTTGATATTCTTTAATATCTTCAATTTTCTCACCTTCATAAACACTAATTTTATGGTTCATCTCCAAAGCTGTACCTGCAAGTTTAGTGTTCTCCATTTTGAACTTGAGAAGAAGATCCTGAATGTATCTTCTTTGAGTCAAATACATTCCTTCATCTGTGTATATCACCTGCATACCTAGGAAATATGTGAGCTCACCTAGGTCACTGATTTTGAACTCCTCTTGCATGTGTCTCTTGATTCTTTGAATGCCATTTAGATCATCACCTGTCACAATAATATCATCTACATATACACATAGATAGATAACCTCATTGTGATCCCTTTTGATGAATAGAGAAGGATCTGAGCTGCTAGCTTTGAACCCTTGATCTTGAAGATATGTAACCAACCTGTGATTCCAAGCTCTAGGAGCTTGTTTCAATCCATACAATGCTTTCTTAAGTCTACAAACATAAGATGGATGATTAGGGTTTTCAAAACCTGGTGGTTGTGACATGTATACCTCTTCACTTATCCAACCATTTAAGAATGCATTTTTCACATCAAGTTGGAGGAGTCTCCAATTCCTTGCAACAACTACACTTATCAATGTCCTGATTGTTGTTATCTTTGCAACTGGTGAGAATGTTTCCTCATAGTCTATACCATGAGTTTGTGAGCATCCTTTAGCAACTAATCTTGCCTTGTACCTGCAAACTGATCCATGTGAATTTCTTTTAATTTTATATACCCATCTGCAACCAATTACCTTTTGATTGGGTGACATTGGAACCAAATCCCAAGTGTCCATCTCCTTCAATGCATCTATCTCTTCATTCATGGCCTTTTCCCAATTAGGGTTTCCCTTTGCCTCTTCGTAGGTTGAGGGTTCCTCTGAAATAGAGTCTTTTGCCAAGTAGATTGAATGCTTTGTAACAAACGTGGAATCATATCCATACCTTTCTGGTTGTTTCTTCTCTCTTGCTGATCTTCTAAGTGCTTGTTTGGAGCATTCTCCAACCTCTTGCATCTTTGCTTTGCCTCTTGACTTCCATAGCTTGTAATCATTTTCTCTTTCATCTTGGTCATCGTCTGTATCACTTCTTGGATCCTGGACCTGTGTATCATGCTTGCTTCCTAATTGATGAGAGTCAGAATCAAGATCATATGGTAGTGTTACCTTTTGTTTGTCTTCATCATACCAAGACCTTTGTTCTTCAAACACAACATCTCTACTTGTAGTGAATTGCTTGGTTGAAGGATTGAAGAACCTGTAACCCATCTAAGTTGAATCATATCCAATAAACACTACCTTTGTTGCCCTTTCATCTAGCTTACCTCTTATTTGTGATGGTACATGAACATAAGCTAAACAACCAAAAACCTTGCAATGTCCAAGAGTAGGTTTTCTTCCATGCCATGCTTCATAAGGAGTCATACCTTGAAGTGATTTGGATGGTAGTCGATTGACAAGGTACACAACAATTGAAATAGCTTCTACCCATAGATAATGTGGCAACTTCTTCTCTTCAAGCGTTGTTCGGGCTGATCCAACCAATGTCTTGTTTCTCCTCTCTGCAATTCCATTTAGTGGAGGAGAGTACCAGGTAGTCACTTCCCTTTTGATACCTTTGTCTTGCAAGAACTCATCAAACTCTTTGGAGAAGTATTCTCCCCCTCCATCAGATCTGAGCTTCTTTAGTGATCTACCTGTATGATTCTCCACATGTGCAAGATACTTCTTGAAGCAATCAAACACTTCATTCTTACTCTTGATAAAGTATAGAACAGTCCATCTACTATGATCGTTGATAAATGAGACATAATACCTTGATCCTGCCAATGAAGGTTCTTGACTTGGTCCCCATACATCTGTATGTACTAAGTCCAATAAGTTGTTGTGGATGTAGCCTTTGTGGTTGAATGTTTGTCTTTGTGCCTTCCCAATCTGACATGCATCACACCTGTTGATCATGTGTTGCTTTGATATGTTCGGCTGTCCTAGAACACTTTGATCCCTGTATATATCCTTCAAGGTTCTTTCATTCACATGAGCAAGTCTCTTATGCCACACTTCAAGCTCACTTAGGGTTTGAGACCCAAAGTTGAATAGAGCTATGTTCCTGGCATCTCCTACTTCAAAAGTAAAGAGCCTACTATGCTTCTCACCTCGGGCTATCTTCTTGAAGCCTTGACATGGATCTTCCACAAAAGGTCCATGTTGGGTGAACCTAACTTGCAAGCCTTTTTCAACTATTTGGCCTACACTTATTAGGTTTTTAGTGATAGTGGGTACATTGAGAACCTTACTTAGAATGTTTTTCCTGCCATTGGAAGCTTTGACATTACCAATCTTCTCCACATTGTGCTTCGTGTCATCCCTTGTTTGCACTTCATGCATATGCTTTGGACTTTCCAAGTCAGATAGAAGAGCAATGTTGCGTGCAACATGATTCGAACATCCTGAATCTATGTAGAACAAATGATCATCTAATTTACCTTCTTTCTGGCTTAGATTCATAAGAAGCAATGAGTCTTCATGTGGTTGATCTTAAAAATAATTATTGTAGTCCCTTCTATTATAGCTTCTAATGTTATTGTTGAAGTTGTGTCCACCTCTGCCTCTATTGCTACCATATCCACCTCTTCCACTTCCTTTCTGGGTTTTCCCATTGAACCAACAATTCTGAGTGGTGTGGTTGGTCTTATCGCATATGGCACAAGGTTAAACATTCTCACCTTTGTCTTTGTCTTGCTTTGGTCCTTTCTTCTTCCCTTTCCTGTTGTCAAGATCTTCCTCACGCTCAAACAGAGGTTACGAACGCAGAAAAACGCAGAAAAAACACACCCAAGAATAAACGCAACAAGAGACGAGAAAGGACGCAGATTGGGTGCAATCTCCCCCCATGCACTCTGTTTCGACAGTCCACAGAGTGCATGTATTTATAGGACTTTTGATTAGGTCGAAAATAGTGGTTACATGAGGGCGGCTTCGAAAAGCAGGCGTGAAACTAAAAGTTGGTAACTTTTATAGAAAGCCATTACTTTGAATAATAGAAACTGTGGTCTACAACGACCCTTATTCTAACCATTACTTTTCTAACAATAGAACCTTCTACGCAGGTTTATTTATAAGCTAAATAATAATTATTCGGATTATTGATGTCCGCCCTTTCACGCCTTGCACGCTCCTCCCGAACCTTCAGCTGCTATATCAAAAACATCAAAAACATATTAATACATTAATAATTTAACATTTTAGCAATGCCTTGTTCAATAATATACAACATGCCTCTCAGTTGACAAGCAACTGACCTCCGTTGATAAAATAATTCAACACTCTAACAATTATAATGGAGTGTTCAACATATTCCATATTACTGTTACAATCCAACAATGCATTGGCCAACATATTTCATGTTACAATCCAACAATGCATTGGCTATTCGATATTTCAATCCAACAATGCATTGGCTATTCCATATTTCAATCCAACAATGCATTGTTCAACATATTCCATAAGGTATAACATGCCTCTCAGTTGAACAAGCAACTGACCTCAGTTGAAAAAAATAATAAACATGGATGGCCAGTCACATGTTTCATCATTGAATAAAGAAAATAGGCATGTGCCATGTAAAAATACATGCATGGAAATGTTCATGGAGCTGTTTAAGTTATTAAGAGTATCTGTAAGATGCGGACATAGTCTTTCGAATGAATTTGGGCAAGCAAAGCTTGAATATGCTCCTATAAACTAAATTCAATATGTAAATGCATCACAATTATCAAACATGTAAGGTAAACTTTAAAGGTAGAAATGAATCCTTAAACTCTTCTTGAAAAGCCTTCTAGGTGCGTGGACAATCTGCAGTATGACAAAGATCATTCCACCATTGCTGCGCTCTTCCTACCAAATAATTAGTGGCGAACTCGATTTTCTGATTTTCTGAATATAACTCGTCGGAAAAGAAATCGTTGAATAGGGATAGCCATGATAAGACAAAGCGGCCATCTATTCGTCCGTCGAATTGAAGCATAGCATAACGTCCTTGTATGGCTTGGTGAAGTGCTTGAAGTTCTTGGTTCATAATCTCTAACTCTTGCTCGAATGAAACTCCAGGTAAAGGTGAATTACTGTGATCCTCCATGGTGCTCTTGGACCCTTGCTCTCAACCTTGGTGTATTGAACCTTCTTGTTTGCAACCTTGGTGTCTCGATCCGTGTTCTCAACCTTGCTTGGTATCTTGAACACTCAATCAAGTGCCACCCAAGGATTTTGAAGGAATTCACACTTCCAAGCTAGCTCATTGGAAAGTTTGTTCTGAGAGCTTTCAAACGGTATATTACACGCCTCAATCCGACCTACGGATTGAAAGTTACACTTAATTCTTTGTTGGGTCCATCCTTGAAATCGCCGCGAGCGCCTTCCACAAGTAAGAGAGAGAGAGAGACTTGAGTACAACTCCAAGAGATGGTGGAGTGGTCAAAGTACTTCCCTTAAAAGTAGGAGGTTGTGGGTTCAAATCCTCCTACCTTAGGGACTCTGAACCTCTCTATTACCACTCAAAAATTCAAATTGCCTCGCGTGTAGCCAACGGCTGCCAACGGTCGCCAAGGGAGCCTTGGGTGCCAATGTATTGCCTAAGTTATTGCCTAAGTTCTTTGCCTTAGTCGACGCCTTGGAGTAAACGTAGGTTCTAGATCAGGATCAGGATCAGAATCAGAAACCGAAGACGGAGACGGAGACGGAGATGGAGATGGAGATGGAGATGGAGATGGAGATGGAGATGGAGATGGAGATGGAGATGGAGATGGAGATGGAGATGGAGATGGAATTCAGAATCGCGAATTGAGAACAGAACCCTCTGTATTGACGCGTGCAGAGCTCTGATACCACTGTTGTCAGGATCTTGCTCACGCTCAAACAGAGGTTACGAACGCAGAAAAACGCAGAAAAAAACACACCCAAGAATAAACGCAACAAGAGACGAGAAAGTACGCAGATTGGGTGCAATCTCCCCCCATGCACTCTGTTTCGACAGTCCACAGAGTGCATGTATTTATAAGACTTTTGATTATGTCAAAAATAGTGGTTACATGAGGGCGGCTTCGAAAAGCAGGCGTGAAACTAAAAGTTGGTAACTTTTACAGAAAGCCATTACTTTGAATAATAGAAACTGCGGTCTACAACGACCCTTATTCTAACCATTACTTTTCTAACAATAGAACCTTCTACGCAGGTTTATTTACAAGCTAAATAATAATTATTCGGATTATTGATGTCCGCCCTTTCACGCCTTGCACGCTCCTCACGAACCTTCAGCTGCTATATCAAAAACATCAAAAACATATTAATACATTAATAATTTAACATTTTAACAATGCCTTGTTCAATAATATACAACATGCCTCTCAGTTGACAAGCAACTGACCTCAGTTGATAAAATAATTCAACACTCTAACAATTATAATGCAGTGTTCAACATATTCCATATTACTATTACAATCCAACAATGCATTGGCCAACATATTTCATGTTACAATCCAACAATGCATTGGCTATTCGATATTTCAATCCAACAATGCATTGGCTATTCCATATTTCAATCCAACAATGCATTGTTCAACATATTCCATAAGGTATAACATGCCCCTCAGTTGAACAAGCAACTGACCTCAGTTGAAAAAAATAATAAACATGGATGGCCAGTCACATGTTTCATCACTGAATAAAGAAAATAGGCATGTGCCATGTAAAAATACATGCATGGAAATGTTCATGGAGCTGTTTAAGTTATTAAGAGTATCTGTAAGATGCGGACATAGTCTTTCGAATGAATTTGGGCAAGCAAAGCTTGAATATGCTCCTATAAACTAAATTCAATATGTAAATGCATCACAATTATCAAACATGTAAGGTAAACTTTAAAGGTAGAAATGAATCCTTAAACTCTTCTTGAAAAGCCTTCCAAGTGCGTGGACAATCTGCAGTATGACAAAGATCATTCCACCATTGCTGCGCTCTTCCTACCAAATAATTAGTGGAGAACTCGATTTTCTGATTTTCTGAATATAACTCGTCGGAAAAGAAATCGTTGAATAGGGATAGCCATGATAAGACAAAGCGGCCATCTATTCGTCCGTCGAATTGAAGCATAGCATAACGTCCTTGTATGGCTTGGTGAAGTGCTTGAAGTTCTTGGTTCATAATCTCTAACTCTTGCTCGAATGAAACTCCAGGTAAAGGTGAATTACTGTGATCCTCCATGGTGCTCTTGGACCCTTGCTCTCAACCTTGGTGTATTGAACCTTCTTGTTTGCAACCTTGGTGTCTCGATCCCGTGTTCTTAACCTTGCTTGGTATCTTGAACACTCAATCAAGTGCCACCCAACCATTTTGAAGGAATTCACACTTCCAAGCTAGCTCATTGGAAAGTTCGTTCCGAAAGCTTTCCAACGGTATATTACACTCCTCAATACGACCTACGGATTGAAAAGTACACTTAATTCTTTGTTGGGTCCATCCTTGAAATCGCCGCGAGCGCCTTCCACAAGTAAGAGAGAGAGAGAGAGACTTGAGTACAACTCCAAGAGATGGTGGAGTGGTCAAAGTACTTCCCTTAAAAGTAGGAGGTTGTGGGTTCAAATCCTCCTACCTTAGGGACTCTAAACCTCTCTATTACCACTCAAAAATTAAAATTGCCTCGCGCGTAGCCAACGGCCTCCAAGGGAGCCTTGGGTGCCAATGTTGCCAATGTATTGCCTAAGTTCTTTGCCTTAGTCGACGCCTTGGAGTAAACGTAGGTTCTGGATCTGGATCAGAATCAGAAACCGAAGACGGAGGCGGAGACGGAGACGGAGACGGAGACTATTTGTTATTGACTTTGGAGTTGTCCTCTCCAATCATGAAGTACAAAAGAATCAACAAATCATCTTTATTTTGTCAATCCTGGGAATATCCATAAGACCACAGCCCCTTCTAGATGATAGATTCATAGAAATAAGAGATTGATGGCTGGAATTCTGAGAAAATGAAAATGAAGAGGAAATATCTAGGGTTTACCTTATCTAGAGCAAATCTTCATCATTTTCTATGATCTTTGTGTCTAATTCATGTTATTTTCTCATCAGAATACAAATATGAAATCAGAATTGGAAAATATCACCTATATCACAGAGACGAGACAATCGCGATTCTGTACCAGTAGACGATTTTCACATTTCTGCAACATTCTTCAATCCTTCTTCACTCAATACATCAGTAATCATCTCTCTTCATACATCTTACTCAGCATAACACAAATGAAACTCACAAATCTCCATGATAAAACAAGAAACAAGCTCTCACATCAAAGGAAACACACACAATAAGAGAAAACACGATTTCAGCAGAAACTCTCTTTTCTCTATTGATAGCATGTACAAATAACTAACCAACCCCTCAAAAATAGAGAAAATTGACTTATATACATTTTCAAGTGTCCTCTTTCACACTTGAATTTTGGTCCTTTCCTCTATTATTCTAAAAATATGCTATCTAAGAGTTTCCAAAAATTCTAGAAAAAATACATAAGATTCTATCCTTCATAAGGAAGACTCTTCCTTATTTTTACAACAATTGCATAAATATTTCTACAAATTTTTATCATTTTACAATATTTTTCCTTCAAAAAAGGTTTCCAAAAATGCATCTTCCAACATCCTTCCCCTCCTAAGCCTTTCGGCTCCTGACGAAAGATTTTCCTGCTTCTCTGCACTGATCACTTCTCTTCATTTCTTCTTTCTTTGATATACTTGTGACAGCAAATCATGAATTTTTCTTTCTGTTACATTTAGAGTGTTGACCATCTCGAATAAAGCCTTTCTCTACTGTACTGCAGCTTCAGGTTTATCTATGACATCCTTTTTCAAATACTCTGTGTAAGCAGCTTCATATGCTGTAAGTCTGGACTTGGTAACGACTGATAGGTTTCCAAAAATCTCTGACTCCCTCTCAAAAAATCCATAATCGAAGGCATCCTCAAAAATCTGTAAATAATGGCTACCCAAAAATATAATTCTGCTGTAGTAGGCCATCAGACAGATTCTATCAGGTGTCTCACTTAGATCAAATAATAAGGCATCTGTAGGAGAATTGAAACCAATGTAATTCAAAACTCTAACATCTGTATCTATATATGTTTCTATACAAGCTAGAAGTAATCTCATTATTCGTACAAGTAGTATACAAGCAGGGTCATTGACATCTTTGTATGTAGTTATTACAGACTCAGCAGTATTCACCATATAACTCGGTAGGCCATGTGCCTGCCTTCGGACCTGCTACTTTCGGGAAATTCATCCACTTTGGTGGAATTTGACCTTCTCTTCTTCTATCCCAAAAAGTTGTCCATTCTCTTCGTCGTGCTACTGGACAATAGGCTGGATTGATCTTTAAATGAAGAGGTGCCTCTTTCCAGATTTTCCTACATTCTTTGTTGGCTCTCTCAAATAGTTCTTTGGTGACATTGATGTCCTCTTCATACTCAAAGTATTTGTTTGGAGGTAGCCCAACTCTGGCCATCTGGTAATTCTTTACACTCTCCAAAATCATACAAAATGGTATCCCCAATCCATCTGCTGCCCAGTGATGCTGATCTGGATTGATTCCCTTATTCAATGCGAATGTGACAATTTGTTCTTCGTACTCATCATGCATCTTTCTGATGAACTCCATTCTAGAATCTCTACTTGTCAGCAATTTCTTTACAAAATCCTCTGAATATTCTTCTTCTTCTTCTGATTTTCTGTCTGTTGGTTCATTGTCATGTTGTACTCCCTCAATATTGTCTACCCCATGTTCTTCTGCATATGTGGTTTCCACATGTGTCTCTTCCTGGATTTGCGGCTTATTCAACTTCTTCTGCAATTCTTCTATAGTCAACATCAGACTCCCATTCTGTTGTGCCCATAATTCTCTTTCTTTTTTCCACTCATTCCATTCCTTTTCCCTCTTCGTCTGCCACTCATTTCTTTCCTTTTCCATATCCAGGTGTAGCTTATTATAGCCTCTCATAGATGTAGCAGCATGTGTACTAGCCTGCCTTTCTAATTCTTTGGCTTCTTTCAATTCTCTTTGTAATTCCTGAATCTCTTTGAGTAATCCTTCCTTTTCTCCCTCTGTCATCTGGACTGTCTGACTTTCCTCCTTCAATTTCCCTTCCTCCAATAGTAGCTTATTGATTTCTTCATTAGCTTTAGTCAGAATCTGATAGGAAGTTTGTAGAGTTCTATATCTCCCCTTAATCGTTCTTAATTCCTTTTCCAATTTATCGTTCTGCTCTGTTAGTTGCATACTCTTCTCTTCCAAGTATTGAATCTTGTTTTGCTTCTGTACTTCTAGTTCTTCCAAAGCAATTATTTTACTGGAAAACTCCTCATTCTTCTCTTGCACCTTCCTTAGTTGCTCTGCCATATGCTCCTTTTCCCTTTTATGCTCTTTAATAACCATACTGCCTTTTTCAAATTCTGACTCTGCTACCATCCCTGAAATGATCATATTTCGGCTTGAGGGTCTGAACTGTTCAATATTATTCATAATGAGTTGACATGCTAATCTAATACTCTTTGGGATTCTTTCCAGTCCTCCTTCTATTGCTATTTGTTTGGTTTCTAGCTGTTTGTCCTCTTTGCATTCACTCTCCTCTTTCTCTTCTCCTTCATATTCTATAATTTTAGCCTTCTTTTCTTCATGGCTTGGCTGAGTGTCCAATATTTTTAATTCTGCCATGTCTTCTTGAACACCTGAACTCTTTTGCTCCAAAACATCTGAGATCAGTTTTATTTCTTGTACCTTTTCTTTCTCCAACACCTGTTGAGTCTCTTTGGAAAGATGTCCTTCCTTTGTTTGCATCTCCTTCTCCTGGCTTAGAGTTTCCTGGACCAACTTGTATTCAGTTTCTTCACCAAAATTTCCCTGACATTCACCTGCTTGTTCCTCCTGTCTCTCCTTTTCCTGTGCTAAAACTATTTCGGCTATTTCTAAATTTTTGACCTGATCATTGCCTCTATCTTCTTTGTATCCTTCCTCCTGTTCATCAATGTCCATGATGTCTGCTCCTTCCTCTTGTTCTTGATCATCCTTAGTTGTAAATTCCTCACTACTTTTTATATCATGTAATACATCCTTTATACTTTGAATGATCTCTTCTTCCACAACTCTCCCTGTGACCTTTGGAGCACTCTTTCCCATTTCTATCTTCTTTATTTCTTGATCCTTATTCACATCCTTCTGTTCTATAAATGAATTACTCTTCTGTATCTCCTTTGTCAACTCTTCTAGCTTTTCATCCAATTTGAAGTGTGATGGTTTTGTCCATATGGGTTTTATTCCTGTGTGCACCCTCCCATAACTGACTTCTTCTCTTATTTCACTTGCTTGTTCTATCATTACTGCTTTTCCCTTCATTATCCTTCTTTCATCTTCCGGACTGAGCTGTTTTTTTGCCTGTTCCTGAATTGGTTCCTCCTGAGACTTCTTCTTCAATTCTTCAGGTGTCTTTTGTTTCTCAGAGGTCTGTATGATGATATTAGGAGTATTTGGTGTTGATAAACTTAAACTCTTTAACAGGAAACTCTCAATATCACTCTCAGAATCAGATGAGAAGTGTGAAGGTCCTCCTTTTTCTGGTTCTGTGGGTTTTGATACTTCTTCCACCATGGATGGCTTCTGTGTTTCTTCCATGACTACTTCCTCCCTCTCTCTGATAATAGTTTCAGCTATGGATTTACCCTTTCCCTTCTTGGTCAATTTCCTTTTTTGTACTGGTTTCCTTGGAACCTTCCTTTTTACCACAACAGTGGTTCTGGTTTCTGGAGGTCCTTGTAATTCCTTAAAATAAGCTAGCAACTCCACTTCTTTCCTGACAAACACCTCCTCAGTTTCCGCTGTCATCATTTGATCATGGAGTGCTTCATAGTGCTCCACCTCCTCCTGAACCCAGTCTGTAGCTTTGCATGAATAGTCTTCCAGCATTTTCTGGTATTGTGCTTCATACATAGCTCTCTTGTTATTCCCTTGGGTTAGATAAGTGTATAATTGCTCTTTGCTTGTTTGGGGTGTATGTGGTTCACTAGAGGCTTGAACCTGCTTCTGTGCCTCCTCATGTTCCTCTTTTGTGGCTTCCTCCATTTCTAGTTCCACCTTCCTTGGGTCCAACCTTCTTTTCTTTACAGGAATTACTTCCTCAGATATCATCTTCCTTTTCATACCTGTTCCCCTCATGCGGGTTTGTCCTTCTGTTTCTCTTTCAGTCATTTTCCTTGGAGAACTCTTGATTCCAGCCATAAGATTCCTGAAATATTGTGCTTCTGGAGCCAATTTCAGTTGATCTTCCATCCCTAGAACATGATAAATGATTCTTGTTAAGAACTGGGCCCCATTCATGAACTTCTTCTGTTCCCAGTGTTTTGCTGCTTCCTTTAGCTGTTCATGGATGTATGGTGAGACATCCATTACTCCAAAAGGTTTGGTTCTGTCCTTGTTGTTGAACATTAATAATGTCACTGACTTATGTGGTATTGTGTATCTTGGTAGTTTTGGAAAACAAAAATACTGTAAAAACATCCTTACAGCATATTCCTCACTCTCCCTTCCTTTGAAATCAGTGAATTTTACATATCCTGTGTAAGTTTCCTTATTCTTTTTGACAAAACTTGGGTCAAGTTTGGTTCCCATTGTGTAGAATTGCAGTGCTGCTCTGATATGTTCTCCCTTGATAGTGATACCTACTTCCTGGTTATCCTTGTTTTTGACTTTGCATCTGAAATAGGCATCATTTCCTCTTCCTATTTCTGTCAAACTGTTCATTACTTGTGATACCCTCTCAAAGTCAATGAAAAAGATAGGCTCCTCCAATATTCTGTGCAGCCCTACTGCCTTCCATCTTTTCATATTAACTGCCACTCTTTGGAACCTATAGAACTCCTGGCACAACATTGTATACTTGTATCCTCCTACTCCCACTGTAAATATGTGTTGGCCAATGATGTTTAGGGTCTCCTTAAGTTCCTTCATCACCTTCTCAGCCTCTGGAATTTCTGGCTCATCATCTGACTCTAGGTCCACTTGTTCCTCCACAGTTTCACTGTCCAGAAACCAATGTCCTCTTGATAGCATAATTGATTCTGCCTTGAAGTCATGAATTGGCAACTCCTTTGTATTCACCATTTTCTGAGGAAAATAAAATACACAAAAAAAAACTCTACCCACATAAGTCACAAAAATCCAGAAAAATTAATGTTTTCTTTTGGAATATTCTTGCCATGAGAATAAAGAAAGAAAGTCTTCCAAATGAATTTTGCTTCTTCAAAAGACTCAATTAAAGTGATCATTACAGGTGTAGCAAGATGTCTAATGTGCTTGAAGAAAGAAATGATGGAAACAATGATTAATGAAAAAACAACTTCAGAAAAAATAGAAATCAAAAGATGATCATAGAAAATTGAAACAAAATAATACAAATTTTCCATAATAATTTACTTTCCTCCTCCCTATATCTTGCTTTGTGCTTTATAAATTTGAAAACAAAATAAAATACACACTGTGTCCAGTTTTTCTTAACCCTTTTTTTTTTTTAATATTTTGTTCTGAAATTCTAAAGATAGGTCAAATGTGGATGATCTTTCTGCCATTGACATAATTCTGATTTTTTTACCCAATAATGTTTAACTGCAATTGTCCTTATGTCATCCAAACATCCATGCTTCCCAGACCAACATTTTGAAGCATTTTTTGGTCTCCATACCCATTTTGCTCTAACTTCCTATTTTAATGAGTAATATAGGTGTATGCCTTCTTTCCATGTCCCTCTTGTTCTGATTTGTTGATATTTCAAATTAGGCAATAAGTGTCTTCCTCGTTTTGTCTCACCATTCTTCTTTACTCCTGAATTTTCTTGCTGGTTTTGATTGTAAGAAGCTTGATCATTTTGTAGTGGCAATATGTCCCTGTCCTTCATTGAGAAAGTAAATCCTTCCATATCTGGGTCATGAACATCTAGATGAACTTCCTGTTTTTCATTACTCAGAAAAAACATTAAAAATTTTTTGTCATTTATGGTCAAACTGAGCTTCATTTTTTCAAAGTTCAAAATAACTTTACCTTGTTTGAGCCAGGGTTGTCCCAAAATCAATTTTTCAGTCATCAAATGATCTGGCCACTCTTCACAATCTATCTTCATATATTCATTATTAAATTTAACTTTAATAACAAGTGAAGACAAACTCTGAATCATTTTTCTTTCTAATGTTTTAATCAACATTCTGCTTTTATTCTTCTTTATGCTAAATTTCTTTACCAAGGCTGAACTGATCAAGTTCACTTGAGCTCCTGAATCTATCAAAACCCTTATGTTTTCATTTTGATGATCCATTTCTATCACAGGCAAATGTTCTCTTTGTTTTAGAGTGCTTTCACATAAACACACCTCCTTAAGTTCTTTCATTTTTCTTATTCCCTCCTTTGCTTCTTGTTGAGCCTCCTTTCTGATGTTTACTTCTTCTTTTTTCCTATTTTGAGCCTTTTGCAGTCTTCTCCATTCCTCAGTAGTTAATGGACACTCATACCTCTTAACTCTACATCCACTTATAAAATTTGGCATGATTTCTCCATCAATGTTAGCTAATTGAATGGCTCCACTCTTGCTTATCTTATGTATGATGTATGGCCCATGACCTTTCTTCTGAAATTTTTTCTGATGCTCCTTGACTGTGTATGCCAGAACCAAGTCTCCTTCTTGGAGATCTTTTTCTTTTATATGCACATCATGGTAGGCTTTTTGTCTTCTCTTGTCTGTATATATACTCATTACTGCTTGAAGTCGAGAAGCTCCCAGTTTTTCTAAATCTATGACCCTCTCAGATAGTTCATGTCCTGTCCAATTGTATTGACTACCCACTTTTAATGTTGGAATAAGAAATTCCATGGGTAAAACTGCATTTTGTCCATATACCAAATTGAATGGAGTAGTCCCTAAAGCAGTTTTGTATGCCACTCTATAAGCCCAGAGAACATGATGAAGTTGAGAATCCCAATCATTTCTGTTTGTGTTGACTAATTTGGACAATACAATGCAAAGTACTTTATTAGTACTTTCTGCTAACCCATTAGCTTGTGGGTGATATGGGGCTGACTTACTATGACGAATCATGAAATATTTGGTCATGTTTTCTATGATCTGGTTCAAAAAATGAGTTCCCCTATCACTTACTAATTCAATTGGAAGTCCAAATCTAGTAACAATATTTTCATACAAAAATTTTGCAGTTGTATGAGCATCATTTCTTTTAGTGGCTTTGGCCTCAGCCCATTTTGTCAAATAATCAGTAGCCACTAATATGTATTCTGCATGAGATTGTCTAGCTGGAGGATGTATAGGTCCAATAAAGTCCAATCCCCATTTGCTAAAAGCTCTGGCTGAAATTAATGGGCTTAATGGCATGTTATCTCTTTTATTTGGTTGACTCACTCTTTGACAGATGTCACATCTTTTTACATAAGTTCTTGCATCAAGAAATAGAGTTGGCAACCAAAAGCCAGAATACAAAATGAGTTTGGCTGTTCTATCACTAGAAAAGTGTCCTCCTGCCACTCCACAGTGTGCCATTTCCAACATCTCCAAATACTTCTCTTCAGGAACACATATTCTTAAATAACCATCCATTCCTTTTTTGTATAATTGTTCTCCTATGAGTTGATATTCTTCAGAGATTTCTTGTAAATTTCTTGAATCTGTACCAGCTATAAGTTGCTTCCCTCTCTCCTTTTTCTTTAATTCTTCAACAATGTTCTCACTCCATTCAGGGTTTTTTTTAAACCAATATAGGGTTATTAATTCTGAATTCTGCAAATCTTGACATTCTTGATATTTAGCAACATATCTTTCCACATCTTGAATTTTATTTGGCGAGTGTACTCCCATCCTAGCAAGATTGCTTAAAGTGACTATTTTGGAAGCATGAGTACATGGGTTCCAGCAATGAGCTCTTCTTACATATTCATGTTGCTCCTCTTCTGGAGTACAGTATTCCAATATACCTGGCTGATTGAGGTGATACAAATGCCCAGCTAGCAACATAAAATTCCTGCTTTGTAACACCAAATGTGTGTTATTTGCTAATGACTTACAAGGTCCCATGGTTAACAAAGGAACTAATGATATGGACCATTCAGGAACACTTTCTACTTTCAATAGGTATGTATCTGGCAGGTCATCGTCTAAGGGTGAACTAGGTTCTTTGGATTGAATTCTAGACAAATGATCTGCTCTTAAGTGTGTTTTGCCTTGTCTAACCACCACCTCAAATTCAAATTCCATTAGTAAAAGAAACCATCTAACTATTCTTCCTGTATGACATGGTTTATTTACTAAATAAAGTAGAGCTTGGTGATCCACAAAGAATTTAAACTTGTTGGCCAATAGGTAATGTCTGTATTTTTTAACAGCAAATATCATTCCCAACCCTTCTCTCTCAGTGGTTGTATAGTTCTTTTCTGCAATGTTCAATTGTCTACTAGCATATGCTACTGGGAAATCTAATTTACTTCCTTCTATAGGTTGTGCCAACACACATCCCAAAGCATAATTTGAAGCATCTACATGCACATGAAATATTTTATCCCACTGAGGTGTTTTTAGAATTGGTGCTGTCACCAAACAAGTTTTCAATGTTTCAAAGGCTTGGTCACATTCTTTATTCCACTCAAAATTTGTGATGAGGGCATATAAGGGTTTAGCTATATCTGCAAATTTGTGAACAAATCTCCTATAGTACCCACAATGTCCCATAAAAGTTTGGAGTTCCTTCACATTTGTAGGTCTTGGAAGCTCTATTATAGCTTTTATCTTCTTCTCATCAGTAGAAATTCCATTTTTTGAAACTATATGACCCAACATTCTTCCTTGTCTTACATAGAATACACACTTTTCAGGATTTAAGCATACTCTGTATGTCCTGCATTTCCTGAATATTCTTTCTAAATCTTGTAAATGATCCTGTCTTTTTAAAGAGAAAGTGCACAGATCATCTACATAGATTTCCATCACATTTCTCAGGAATTCTTTGAAGATATGACACATCAATCTTTGAAAAGTTGCTGGGGCATTGGTCAATCCAAAGGGCATAACCTTAAAAGCATAAATCCCCCATTCTGTAGAAAAGGCAGTCTTATGTTGGTCTTCCAAGGCTATAGGTACTTGATTGTATCCTGAGAAACCATCTAGAAAGCTATAAACTTCCTTTCCTGCAACTCTCTCAAGAAGATGATCTGTTATTGGCAATGGATAATTATCCCTTATAGTTGCTGCATTCACTTTTTTCAAGTTAATGCATACCCTAAGTTTTCCATTCTTTTTTGGTACCACAACTATAGGTGATATCCATTCAGTATACTCAATTTCATAAATGAAGTTAGCAGCCAACAGCTTGTCAATTTCTTCCTTTATCTTGGTAGAGTATTTATCATTGAATGTATAATGTCTCTGTTTACTAGGTTTTGCATCTGGAGTCATAGGAATTTTGTGCTCACAGATTCTTGGATCAATTCCTTTTAAATCTTTATAACTGTAAGCAAATACATCCCTATAATTCTTTGCTAGGTTCTTTAGTGCTTCTTCTTCCTCTATGGTCATATCATCAGCTATTACAATATGTCTTTCCTCTCCTTCTTCCTGAATAATCATGATCTTTTTAGTTTGTTCTTCATTATCATAAGCTTCTCCTTTCTTTTTTTCTCTCTTTGGTTTCATTTTTAGAAGTAGTCTGTCTTCCACTTCATAGGTTTTAAAATTTGCTGGTACATCAAAGTATTGATCCTTGTTTATTCCCTTCTCTTTCTTCTCAATTTCTTGTTCCTTTTCCATTTCTATGTGTTTATGCTCCTTATATTTGCCTGAGATTTTATCTTTGATTGCATCTTCAGCTTTTACTATCTCCAAATATTTTGTTTTTCCTTTTTTTACTACCATTTCTGAATCTTGATCCTCCTCTGTTTTTGATACACTTATCATGTTTATACTAATGTGAAAAATATCAAACCCTTCTTCATTTTGAAATTCCACTCCTACATACTCCTCCCTAGCTATGTCCATGGTAGCCAAAATTTGGTTCCAGCCGTAGGGCTCAAACTCTTCATCCTTAAATTGTTGTGGCACATAACTTTCATCTTGCACTTTTCTTCCTTCCACACAATCTTCTCTTTTCAGTCTCCTTTTTCTATTGGTGAGGTTTCTTATTATGTTACACTTCCATATTGCTGATTCACTCTCTTCCTGATCCTCCAACTCTGATTCCTCACTTTCTTCTTGATTTTGATGTATTTTGTACCATTCTTGAGGAGATATATCACAGTAGTGCCCATTTCTTAAGTTCACTCTTGTTATTCTTCCTTTGCTTTGGAGATATAAACAATCATTACCCCAATCCTGCACAATTTGCATTTGTCTCATGAAAGGCCTTCCTAGGATGATTTCATATGAAGTGGATTGTGGAAATTCTACTATGGCAAAAGTATGTTCTATTTCTGTTCCACATATGTCCACAATTACTTTTTCCCAAATACCTAGGGGTTTTTCTATATGCCCATCTGCAAGTTGCAATCTCATCTTAGTGGGTAGTAATTCATTGCTTCCCCATTTCTCCCAAGTTTGTTTAGTCATTATGGCCACTCCTGATCCACTATCCAAAATGGCTTTAGCAAAGTTTTTTCCATATTGTATTTTTAGGGTTGAATTTCCTTCTTCCCCTTCACAATACCCTCCTATTTTATCAATAGGAATATACCATAATTCCTCTAATTCTTGTAATGGTGAATGAAGGTTTCCAGGTATTGTTTCCCCTTTGTTCATTTTGTTTGGTAAGTGAGGATTTTGTTTCAACAGTTCTTCCCATGTTGTGTGACATGTAATGCTACATTGTTCATCTATAATCATCTGGAATGTTATTTGTGGATTTTCTTTTTTGTTAGCATTTTCCCGTGTTTTCGTTTTCTCAAGTTGTTCAACTGTTCTCTGTGAACTACCTCCTTCCCCCATTCTGAGTTGTACTTCCTGAATGATTTGTTTGCACTTTTGCATCCTTTCATGCTCGAACTCTGGTATGGGATAGGCCACTGCATGATCTGTAGGGCTTGGTCCTTCTTGAATCCTTCCCTTATATGCTTTGATTAGGGTGTCTAGACTCTGAGAACTTCCTATTTCAGACTGATTTTGTGTCTTTTGAGAAGAAGTACTTTTGGACTGATCCTGATTGTCTTCTTCCAAATTTTTGTCCATCCTTCTCTTCTTTTCCCATTTCCCTTTTTGTCTATTTCTCTTCACCTTTGAGGCTGAACCTTCATTTTGTTCCTTAATTGTTCCTTCTTGCTTGGCTTGAGCCCTTGTTATAATATTTATTCCCACTTGGTCATTTTCACTCAATTCTTCCTGTTCCATAATGTTAACTGTTTTTAAAGGTATGTTATTAGGTGTGTTCTGTTGTTTTTGGGGATTCTTTGGGCAATTTTTTATCAAATGTTCTCTGCCACAATCCTTACAGTAGGCTCCCTCTATTCTCAATGTAGGAGGTTGCGGACAGTCTCTAATGAAATGCTCTCCCCCACACCTATAACAAGTTATCTTTGGTCCCCCTTTGAATTGAGGTTTTTGGTTGGACATGTAATTGTTGGTAATATACATGAATGTTGTTGTGTCCATTTCAATTTTCTCATTTCCCAAGTCTAGTGCTTTTAACTCAGGTTCTCTTATTTCATATTCTTCCCAATCTTCTTGATATCCCTCACTCCATTGATATTCTTCCTTATATGGTGATCTTAGTCTTGAATTCCCCTCCTCTATTGGTGTATACTTGATTGGTACCACATTAGTTGGTATAGGAGGTTGTTGTCCAAGCACAGGTCTTGGTTGTTCAGTATAGCCTGATTCCCTTTGAGCCATATAATCTCTTTCCTTAATGGGTTGTTTGTTATAGAAGCATTCCTCCCTGGTATGGTTTGTCCATTTTCTCTCTAGTGTACAGTACTTAAGTGTCTTCCTATCTTGTAAGTGTGGTGGCTTCTGATATGGGCATTGTTGTGCCAGATGATTTTCTCCACAAATGTAACATTTTTTATTTGTGTTTATCCTAGAGTTTATCAGATTAGTTTTAGTGCTTACCTCTAGGGCTTTAGCAATAGCCTGAGCCAACTCTTCTGCTGGAGGAATTTTGTCTTCATATGATCTAGGTTGATCAAATGCTAGCAGATCTTGACCTCTGTTGTCCTCCAAATCTATTGCTTCCTTTATACAGGCTGCTAAATCAGGACATCTTCTATAATACACTAGGGTTCTTAGTTGGGCACTTCTCAAACCCTCAATGAATAAGGATACTTGTTTTGCCATGGAAGGTACTTCCTCTTTTGGGCATCTATCAATGTATTGTTTAAATCTTCTGGCTGCTTCTCTAACATTTTCATCCTTTTGTTGTTTGAAACTATGTATCAATGTGGCTGTACTATGTTTTATCCCGGTCTTAGAGAATTCCCCAATGAAGGCTTCTAAGAAAGATTCAATATCCTGGTACATTTCCTTTCTCAAGGGAATGAACCAAGATAAGGCTGGTCCTGTTAGGGTTAAACCAAATGCCTCAAATTGTACTTTGTAATCTTCTACCTCTTCAGCTCTAATCAATTGCCTAAATTCTGCAGCATGAGCATGAGGATCTAAATAACCCTCATATTGGTTCTTCATACATTTGGCAACTTGATATGGTCTAAGCATTCTACCCTGAGGCTGCCAATGGGATCTTCTTCTGAGTGGGAAGTCATTATATCCTTCTGGTTCCTTGTCAAAGGGATTAGGAGAAATCTATGTCCTCCTCCCATGTTGTTGTTCATTACCGGTATAGTTTTCATTTGGCCTAGGTAAATGTGTTTGCTCCATGTTATGTTCCCAAGGTCCTTTGTCAGTACATTGCCCTAGATCATTTGAATTTTCTGGGTCTTGAGAGAATATGTACACACATCCTTGCCTATCTTCATATCTCCCATCTTTGAATTGAGCTACAGGAGTTATATTCAGGGGAACTTCTAAATTTCTCAATCTAATGAGAAATTTATGCATTCCATCCTGATATACATAGGTTCCAAACCTATTTGTATACATGTACTTGAGGATATTTCTAAAATCCCCAGTTTCCATAGGCTCATTTGTTTCATTTATGTTTTCCATGTTGTTTTCTTGCCCTAAACTTCTTTCTTGCCCTTTGCCTTTTACTGTTTCTGTCTCCTTCCTTGTTAGGTCTTGTTTAGAAAGTTTGTTTCCAGATCTAAGTATCATTCAATTAATCTTCTCAATCTCAAACTCAACAGAGTGTTTGTCACAATTTCCTAACTAAGGTATTACTTTTTCACGATTTTCTGACTATTTTTGTATTTTTCACGATTTTGTGATCAGAATCATGTTTTTCCACAATTTTCTCCCTAAAGTATTGATTTTCCACGATTTTATGATCAAAATCGTGTTTTCTGATTATCTCTATGTTTTTCGCGATTTTGTGATAAAAATCGTGTTTTTCACGATTTTGTGATGAAAATCGTGTTTTTCACGATTTTGTGATGAAAATCGTATTTTTCACGATTTTGAGTGAAAATCGTGTTTTTCACGATTTTGAGTGAAAATCGTGTTTTTCACGATTTTGAGTGAAAATCGTGTTTTTCACGATTTTGTGATGAAAATCGTGTTTTTTACGATTTTGAGTGAAAATCGTGTTTCTCACGATTTTGTGATCAAAAATGTGTTTTTCACGATTGTGAGTGAAAATCGTGTTTTTTCACGATTTTGTGATCAAAATCGTGTTTTTCACGATTTTGGGTGAAAATCGTGTTTTTCACGATTTTGTGATGAAAATCGTGTTTTTCACGATTTTGTGATGAAAATCGTGTTTTTCACGATTTTGTGATAAAAATCGTGTTTCTCACGATTTTGTGATAAAAAATGTGTTTTTCACGATTGTGAGTGAAAATCGTGTTTTTCACGATTTTGTGTGAAAATCGTGTTTTTTCATGATTTTGTGATCAAAATCGTGTTTTTCACGATTTTGGGTGAAAATCGTGTTTTTCACGATTTTGTGATGAAAATCGTGTTTTTCACGGTTTTGTGATGAAAATCGTGTTTTTCACGATTTTGTGATAAAAATCGTGTTTCTCACGATTTTGTGATCAAAAATGTGTTTTTCACGATTGTGAGTGAAAATCGTGTTTTTCACGATTTTGTGTGAAAATCGTGTTTTTTCACGATTTTGTGATCAAAATCGTGTTTTTCACGATTTTGGGTGAAAATCGTGTTTTTCACGATTTTGTGATGAAAATCGTGTTTTTCACGATTTTGAGTGAAAATCGTGTTTTTCACGATTTTGCGTGAAAATCGTGTTTTTTCACGATTTTGTGATCAAAATCGTGTTTTTCACGATTGTGGGTGAAATTCGTGTTTTTCACGATTTTGTGATGAAAATCGTGTTTTTCACGATTTTGAGTGAAAATCGTGTTTTTCACGATTTTGTGTGAAAATCGTGTTTTTCACGATTTTGATCCCAGACAATCGTGATTGCTCACAAATTGTAAAAACACGATTTTCTTAAGAAAATCACGTTCTGGAATTCACAATGTTGTCCCCTAATCGTTCAAAATTGTGATTTTGTGTGTGATTTTCAGAATCGCGATTCTGAATGATTTTTTGAATTTTACAAGTTTGGATTTTTCAAAATTTTCTTTCTACACCAGAATCGCCTTACTGGAATTTTGACATGCAATGAAACATTTAAATGCAAATTTAAGGTTTTCCTAATGAAAAAACTCAAAATACAGAAAATCGCGATTCCGTGATTTTTAGTTATTTCTCATTTCTTGATGCTATGTGATCACTTAATGCAAAAATGTATATTCCAACTTAATGCTAAAGTCTTTACCTTGCTTGCTTGGTAGAAAAATCCTAAAAAATCCACTGGTTGCTGGAAGTCGCGATTTTGCTCTCTCTCTCTCTCACTCACTCTCACTCAAAATGAATTTTTCTTTGAATTTCAGGTTTTTATAGTGTCTAGAAAATCACGATTTTGTATGATTTCCAGTATTCCTCACTCTTTCACTTGTTCCACTTCACTTACTCAATCTTAATGACCTCCTCTACCCTTTCTTATCTCAAAGTACCCAAGTATACTATAATTTCCAAAAATTTTCTTTTACAAAAAATCGCGATTTTGTCTAGAGAATCGTGTTATGCAATTTTGAGTATTCTTTGTCCTTGTTTTCTTTCAATACCTTCTCTTTTTTGTAATCCACCCAAATCCTGAACTATTACACCAAAACCACAACCTTGCTCAGAAAGTCTCGATTTTGTACAGAAAATCGTGTTTTTGCATACTTTTAATTTTATGCCAATTTGAGTAGTTTCTTCTTCTTAATTCCCTTCAATACCTTTTAACAACTTCAATTCAACAATCACTTGAAATGTTGCTCCAGAATCAACACTTTTTTCAGAAAATCGCGATTTTGTGCAGAGAATCGTGTTTTCTAATTTTCTGGTTTTTTGACCATTTTTTTGTTTCCTTTTCCACTTTTTCACAATCACTCTTGTCCACAACACCTCACTTCAACTTCCTAACAAGAAAAGAAATTTGTTTGATTGTTTTTGATGAATTTTATGAATTTGTTTGGTATTTTTGCCCTAAAAATAAAGGTGAACACTTTACTTAGGGTTTCCGGTTTTGGTGATCCACTGATCCCATGTTTCTTGATTGGTTATGAGTTTCTATGTCCTTAGCTATCACTAAAATGCAAAAGAAAATTTCTCAAATGAAAATGTGTTATGGAAGGCAAACAATTTTTGCAAAGATAAACTCAATCACATCTTTCTTTTCAAAATGCAGGACAACTCAAGATTGATGCTTAGATTTGGTCAACAACTGAATCCTTTATACTTACCTCTAGCTACTTTAACTGTCCTTTCCTTAGTATCACCATGTTATCTTCCCAAGATCACCCATGGTGCCTAGTACTTGGGCAAAAAGAAATCTAGAAATGCAAGAATAGACTCAAGTTTTCTCATCTTCAGCTTTCTTGGCTCAAATCTTTCATACACCTGCACTTTTACTTCAACAATATGATGAGCAACTATCAATTTACAAAGATTTCAGCACTTCCAATTCTACAAGATATCAATTGCTTTCTTTTTTCCCCAAAGACAAACAATGACATCTACCTATTCATGTGCACATTTCTTGATTGGTGAGTTTTACCTTTTTCTTATGTTGGTTACCATCATCAACAGAAGATCCAGCAAAGGTCCAACTTCAATGAAGTTCTTGGAATTGTCCCCGGCAACGGCGCCAAAAAATGTTTGTTATTGACTTTGGAGTTGTCCTCTCCAATCATGAAGTACAAAAGAATCAACAAATCATCTTTATTTTGTCAATCCTGGGAATATCCATAAGACCACAGCCCCTTCTAGATGATAGATTCATAGAAATAAGAGATTGATGGCTGGAATTCTGAGAAAATGAAAATGAAGAGGAAATATCTAGGGTTTACCTTATCTAGAGCAAATCTTCATCATTTTCTATGATCTTTGTGTCTAATTCATGTTATTTTCTCATCAGAATACAAATATGAAATCAGAATTGGAAAATATCACCTGTATCACAGAGACGAGACAATCGCGATTCTGTACCAGTAGACGATTTTCACATTTCTGCAAAATTCTTCAATCCTTCTTCACTCAATACATCAGTAATCATCTCTCTTCATACATCTTACTCAGCATTACACAAATGAAACTCACAAATCTCCATGATAAAACAAGAAACAAGCTCTCACATCAAAGGAAACACACACAATAAGAGAAAACACGATTTCAGTAGAAACTCTCTCTTCTCTATTGATAGCATGTACAAATGACTAACCAACCCCTCAAAAATAGAGAAAATTGACTTATATACATTTTCAAGTGTCCTCTTTCACACTTGAATTTTGGTCCTTTCCTCTATTATTCTAAAAATATGCTATCTAAGAGTTTCCAAAAATTCTAGAAAAAATACATAAGATTCTATCCTTCATAAGGAAGACTCTTCCTTATTTTTACAACAACTGCATAAATATTTCTACAAATTTTTATCATTTTACAATATTTTTCCTTCAAAAAAGGTTTCCAAAAATGCATCTTCCAACAGAGACGGAGACGGAGATGGAGATGGAGATGGAGATGGAGATGGAATTCAGAATCGCGAACAGAGAACAGAACCCTCTGTATTGACGCGTGCAGAGCTCTGATACCACTATTGTCAGGATCTTGCTCACGCTCAAACAGAGGTTACGAACGTAGAAAAACGCAGAAAAAGACACACCCAAGAATAAACGCAACAAGAGACGAGAAAGTACGCAGATTGGGTGCAATCTCCCCCCATGCACTCTGTTTTGACAGTCCACAGAGTGCATGTATTTATAGGACTTTTGATTACGTCGAAAATAGTGGTTACATGAGGGCGGCTTCGAAAAGCAGGCGTGAAACTAAAAGTTGGTAACTTTTACTGAAAGCCATTACTTTGAATAATAGAAACTGCGGTCTACAACGACCCTTATTATAACCATTACTTTTCTAACAATAGAACCTTCTACGCAGGTTTATTTACAAGCTAAATAATAATTATTCAGATTATTGATGTCCGCCCTTTCACACCTTGCACGCTCCTCACGAAACTTCAGCTGCTATATCAAAAACATCAAAAACATATTAATACATTAATAATTTAACATTTTAACAATGCCTTGTTCAATAATATACAACATTTCCACTTGCTCTTGCTTGTGAAGTTGGCTTGGGAAGTCTCTTCTTCATCTTCTTCCTTCTTCTTGCCTTTCTGCTTCTTATCCTTCTTATCTGCATATAGAGCACTAGTTGAATTACCATCATAAGAGTTACCTTCCTTTATGCTATTGTTGGCTTCTTGATTGAAGAGTTGTCCAAGAAAGATGTTGAAGTCTAGAGTTTGCACATCCATGATGAGATCATAAGCTGTAGTGAAGGACTGCCATTGCTTATCACTTCGAATGCCGTTGAGAATTTGCCTCATGATGACCTCTTCTTCAATCAGCTCTCTAATGGATGCTAACTGATCTGCAACCTCCTTGACCTTGGTAACAAACTCTGTGATGGTTTGTTTAGGTGTCTTCTTCATTTGGTTGAACTTGTTCCAAAGGTGATTCTTTCTTGCTTTGGTACTAGCAGAAAAGAAAGTCTCAAGGGCATCCCAAGTCTCTTGAGATGTCTTGCATCCTCTAATATGTGGTAATACAAAGTCAGAGATAGAGTTTAGTATGTACGACCTTGCTTGAGCATCCCTTGTGCACCAAAGTGTGAGCTTATATGTCTCCTCTTGTGTAGGTCCTCTTTTGGATCTTGGAATAGGCATAACTTCATCACCTGCTACAATTCCATAAAGATTTCTACCTTGCAAATAGGCCTCCATTCTGATTTTCCAAGCCGCGTAGTTGTGTCGATCAAGCTTCTCGATCATTGAGGGAAAGCCATCACCCATCTTGATCTAGCTCTGATACCACTGAAAGAAACTTGGAGAAGCTTGTCTAAGGTAGAAAAGTGTGTTTCGAGGCGACGAAGTTTGGTCAAGCCAACCGGCACAAGACCAGCCCTTGAGCTTATGGAGACTCAAATAGACCTTATAGGCATGCAATAAGTGCAAAGAAACACACTATGTACTTTGCAGCATCAAGGAGAATGAGTCAATACAAAACAGATAGGTTCGCGGGTTGACTAGCTCAAAAAACTTACTATCTATGGAAGAGACAATGAACTTCAGATGCCCATAGCGACCAGTGTGATTACAATTAGAAAAACTCCTTTTATGGGAGTGATAAAAATAGGGTTGAGTGTATGGAATGCACAAATGTATAAGGAATAAGCAAAATATGCAATAGGAATGAATGTGACATTCACCGGTGGTACTTCTTATTTTTCAGGAATATGCAGAGATTGACCGTGAGGCAGAAAAACTCAGATTTCTCCAAATCTGCTGAACCAAATGCTTTGAACATTTACAGGCATAAACTAGACACTTATACCTTTCCAATGCGTCATCTTGCAATCAATTTGGAGCTCCGGAGAGAGAGCAACAGCCTCTGCAAGATTACTGTTAGCGAAGAAGATGATGCAGAAAATTGAAGGAGCAAGACAATGATGGTCACAAGTGTATGTATATTGCTTCCATGTAATGTAAAAGTGATTTCAAGTCCTTATGTAGCCTCTAGGAGTGTTCCATGACTTTTACAAGTTGAATTTGAATTCAAATGAAGGTGGGAATGGTTGTTGGAGGGAATCAATTCACTTTCCTACAATCTAGGAAAAGTGAAGATCTTGATTGATCTACTTTTAGGTGATTGATTGCTTGATTGAATGCAACTTCAACCACCACAAATTCGTTGGATTTGGGCTCTATATTTGTACATTTACATGTGTAAAGCTCAAGGCTTTTACAACGGTAAATGATCCATCAAAAATCTCTCAAAAAAATACAATAAATGAGCATATGAAAAAGAACTCTCCAACGGATATTCTTTCGATGCAATAGCCTTTGACGTAGATCAAATCCACCTCAAGCATAGTGTAAGCTTGATGTTCCAACAGCTCCCCCTCAAGATAAAGTATGCTTGAGTCTTCATTCTCTGATAGGTTGAATACCTGCCATAGCTTTGAATCTACAAACCTTTATTCCATCAAGTGCCTTCGTCATCATATCTCCTACTTGCTTTTCAGTAGGAGCAAAAGAAATGTCAATATCCTTTGCCATGAGCTTCTCCGTGATGAAGTGGTAATGGACTTCTATGTGCTTGGTTCTCGCATGAAAAATAGGATTTGCCGCTAGATGCATGGAACTTACATTATTTCCAAATATGTGAGGTTTGGAACTCACTAGTCCCAAATCTGTATACAATGCTTTTAACCATATTGCTTCTTGATTTGCAATGATCAAACCTCTATACTCTGCTTCAGTTGAAGATAAAGCAACTGTTGGTTGCTTCTTGAAACTCCATGACACTAGCTTTGAACCTGCAAATGCTAAGTTACTAGATGTACTTTTTCTATCATCCTTAGCCTGCCCAATCTACATCTGAGTAGATTTTGATATCCAAATCTGAAGAGTAAGGATAGAATATACCTTCGTTGATGTACCTTTGAGATACTCAAGTACTCTCTTAGGTGCATCCATGTGTGGTCTTCTCGGCGAGTGCATGAACTGACTAAGTACTCCCACACTATATGAGATGTCTGCCCTTGTATGAGTAGCATATATAAAGCTACCTACCAAGCTTTGATATTCTTTAATGTCTTCAATTTTCTCACCTTCATAAACACTAAGTTTATGATTCATCTCCAAAGGTGTACCTGCAGGTTTAGTGTTCTCCATTTTGAACTTGAGAAGAAGATCCTGAATGTATCTTCTTTGAGTCAAATACATTCCTTCATCTGTGTATATCACCTGCATACGTAGGAAATATGTGAGCTCACCTAGGTCACTAATTTTGAACTCCTCTTGCATGTGTCTCTTGATTCTTTGAATGCCATTTAGATCATCACCTATCACAATAATATCATCTACATATACACATAGATAGATAACCTCATTGTGATCCCTTTTGATGAATAGAGAAGGATCTGAGCTGCTAGCTTTGAACCCTTGATCTTGAAGATATGTAACCAACCTGTAATTCCAAGCTCTAGGAGCTTGTTTCAATCCATACAATGCTTTCTTAAGTCTACAAACATAAGATGGATGATTAGGGTTTTCAAAACTTGGTGGTTGTGACATGTATACCTCTTCACTTATCCAACCATTTAAGAATGCATTTTTCACATCAAGTTGGAGGAGTCTCCAATTCCTTGCAGCAACTACACTTATCAATGTCCTGATTGTAGTCATCTTTGCAACTGGTGAGAATGTTTCCTCATAGTCTATACCATGAGTTTGTGAGCATCCTTTGGCAACTAATCTTGCCTTGTACTTGCAAACAGATCCATCTAAATTTCTTTTAACTTTATATACCCATATGCAACCAATTACCTTTTGATTCGGCGACAGTGGAACCAAATCCCAAGTGTCCATCTCCTTCAATGCATCTATCTCTTCGTTCATGGCCTTTTCCCAATTAGGGTTTCCCTTTGCCTCTTCGTAGGTTGAGGGTTCCTCTGAAATAGAGTCTTTTGCCAGGTAGATTGAATGCTTTGTAACAAACGTGGAATCATAGCCATACCTTTCTGGTTGTTTCTTCTCTCTTGCTGATCTTCTAGGTGCTTGTTTGGAGCATTCTCCAACCTCTTGCATCTTTGCTTTGCCTCTTGACTTCCATAGCTTGTAATCCTTTTCTCTTTCATCTTGGTCATCGTTTGTATCACTTCTTGGATCCTGGACCTGTGTATCATGCTTGCTTCCTAATTGATGAGAGTCAGAATCAAGATCATATGGTAGTGTTACCTTTTGTTTGTCTTCATCATAACAAGACGTTGTGGATGTAGCCTTTGTGGTTGAATGGTTGTCTTTGTGCCTTCCCAATCTGACATGCATCACACCTGTTGATCATGTGTTGCTTTGATATGTTCGGCAATCCTAGAACACTTTGATCCCTGCATATATCCTTCAAGGTTCTTTCATTCATATGAGCAAGTCTCTTATGCCACACTTCAAGCTCACTTAGGGTTTGAGACCCAAAGTTGAATAGAGCTATGTTCCTGGTATCTCCTACTTCAAAAGTAAAGAGCCTACCATGCTTCTCACCTCGGGCTATCTTCTTGAAGCCTTGACATGGATCTTCCACAAAAGGTCCATGTTGGGTGAACCTAACTTGCAAGCCTTTTTCAACTATTTGGCCTACACTTATTAGGTTTTTAGTGATAGTGGGTACATAGAGAACCTTACTTAGAATGTTTGTCCTGCCATTGGAAGCTTTGGCATTACAAATCTTCTCCACATTGTGCTTCGTGTCATCCCCTGTTTGCACTTCATGCCTATGCTTTGGACTTTACAAGTCAGATAGAAGAGCAATGTTGCCTGCAACATGATTCGAACATCCTGAATCTATGTAGAACAAATGATCATCTTCTTTACCTTCTTTGTGGCTTAGATTCATAAGAAGCAATGAGTCTTCATGTGGTTGATCTAAATAATTATTGTAGTCCCTTCTATTATAGCTTCTATTGTTATTGTTGAAGTTGTGTCCACCTCTGCCTCTATTGCTACCATATCCACCTCTTCCACTTCCTTTCTGGGTCTTCCCATTGAACCAACAATTCTAAGTGGTGTGGTTGGTCTTATCGCATATGGCACAAGGTTGAACATTCTGACCTTTGGCTTTGTCTTGCTTTGGTCCTTTCTTCTTCCCTTTCCACTTGCTCTTGCTTGTGAAGTTGGCTTGGGAAGTCTCTTCTTCATCTTCTTCCTTCTTCTTGCCTTTCTGCTTCTTATCCTTCTTATCTGCATATAGAGAACTAGTTGAATTACCATTATAAGAGTTACCTTCCTTTATGCTATTGTTGGCTTCTTGATTGAAGAGTTGTCCAAGAAAGATGTTGAAGTCTGGAGTTTGCACATCCATGATGAGATCATAAGCCGTCGTGAAGGATTGCCATTGCTTATCACTTCGAATGCCGTTGAGAATTTGCCTCATGATGACCTCTTCTTCAATCAGCTCTCCAATGGATGCTAACTGATCTGCAACCTCCTTGACCTTGGTAACAAACTCTGTGATGGTTTGTTTAGGTGTCTTCTTCATTTGGTTTAACTTGTTCCAAAGATGATTCTTTCTTGCTTTGGTACTAGCAGAAAAGAAAGTCTCGAGGGCATCCCAAGTCTCTTGAGATGTCTTGCATCCTCTAATATGTGGTAATAGAAAGTCAGAGATAGAGTGTAGTATGTACGACCTTGCTTGAGCATCCCTTGCGCACCAAAGTGTGAGCTTATCTGTCTCCTCTTGTGTAGGTCCTCCTTTGGATCTTGGAATAGGCATAACTTCATCACCTGCTACAATTCCATAAAAATTTCTACCTTGCAAATAGGCCTCCATTCTGATTTTCCAAGCAACATAGTTGTGTCAATCAAGCTTCTCAGTCATTGAGGGAAAGCCGTCACACATCTTGATCTAGCTCTGATACCACTGAAAGAAACTTGGAGAAGCTTGTTGAAGGTAGAAAAGTGTGTTTCGAGGCGACAAAGTTTGGTTAAGCCAACCGGCACAAGACCAGCCCTTGCGCTTATGGAGACTCAAATAGACCTTATAGGCATGCAATAAGTGCAAAGAAACACACTATGTACTTTTGAGCATCAAGGAGAATGAGTCGGTACAAAACAGATAGGTTCGCGGGTCGACTAGCTCAAAAAACTTACTATCTATGGAAGAGACAATGAACTTCAAATGCCCATAGCGACCAGCGTGATTACAATTAAAAAAAATCCTTTTATGGGAGTGATAAACATAGGGTTGAGTGTATGGAATGCACAAAATTATAAGGAATAAGCAAAATATGTTATAGGAATGAATGTGACATTCACCGGTGGTACTTCCTATTTTTCAGTAATACGCAGAGATTGACCCCAAGGCAGAAAACCTCAGGTTTCTCAAACTCTGCTGAACCAAATGCTTTGAAAATTTACAAGCATAAATTAGACAATTATACCTTTTCAATGAGTCATCTTGCACTCAATGTGGAGCTCTGGAGCAAGAGCACTAGCCTCTGCAAGATTACTGTTGGCGAAGACGATGATGCAGAAAATTGAAGGAGCAAGACAATGATGGTCACAAGTGTATGTATATTGCTTCCATGTAATGTACAAGTGATTTCAAGTCCTTATATAGCCTCTAGGAGTGTTCCATGACTTTTACAAGTTGAATTTGAATTCAAATGAAGGTGGGAATGGTTGTTGGAGGGAATCAATTCACTTTCCTACAATCTAGGAAAAGTGAAGATCTTGATTGATCTACTTTTAGGTGATTGATTGCTTGATTGAATGCAACTTCAACCACCACAAATTCATGGGATTTGGGCTCTATATTTATACCTTTACATGTGTAAATCTCAAGGCTTTTACAATGGTAAATGAGCCATCAAAAATCTCTCAAAAAAATACAATAAATGAGCATATGAAAAAGAACTCTCCAACGGATATTCTTTCGACGCAATAGCCTTTGATGTAGATCAAATCCACCTCAAGCATAGTGTAAACTTGATGTTCCAACATTACCTTCATGGATGAAGTCTTGGGCACCAAATCCCAAGTGTTGTTTTCCTCAAGTGCTTCAATCTCTTCCTTCATTGCATGCTTCCATTCTGTTTTTGCTTTGGCCTCTTCAAATGATGATGGCTCCTCTTGGTTTATGTCCTGTGCTATGTAGATAGAATGTTTAGTTACTAATGAGGTGTCAAACCCATACCTTTCTAGTTTTTTCTTTTCCCTCATAGATCTTCTTAGGTCATGATGTGATGATTCTACCTCATGTCGAAGTTCCTGCAATTTCGCTTTACCTTTAGATTTCCATGCTTTGATATTTTCCATCTGCAATTCTTCATCATCCTCTGAGGTGTCTTGTTCTTCAATCTTTGGTTGTTCTCTACCAAGCTTTGAAAAATCTTCTTCAAGATCATATGGTAAATTGACCTTCCTGCATGAATCTTCATACCATGAATTGTTTTCATCAAAAACTACATCTCTGCTTACCAAGAATCCTTTGTTGGTAGGGTTGTATAACTTGTAACCCTTTTGATTGTTGTTATATCCAATAAATACACGCCTTTCTGCCTTTGGATCCATCTTGCCTCTAACCTGTGAAGGAACATGAGCAAAAGCAATACATCCAAAGATTTTACAATGATCTAAGCTTGGTCTTCTTCCATTCCAAGCCTCATATGGAGTCATCCCATCAAGGGATTTTGAAGGAAACCTGTTAATCAAGTAAGTGGCTGTAGAGACAACCTCAGCCCATAGATAATTAGGCAAATGCTTTTCATTTAACATGGACCGTGGAGCTTCAACAATTGTCCTATTCCTCATTTCTCCCAGTCCATTCTGCTCAGGAGTGTACCTTGCAGTTACCTGTCTTTTGATTCTTTTTTGTTGAAGAAAAGAATCAAACTCATGGGAGAAGTATTCTCCCCCTCCATCTGACCTTAACCTTTTTAGTGATTTACCTGTTTGATTCTCCACAAGAGCCAAATATCTTTTGAAACATGAAAAAACTTCATCTTTGTGTTTCATAAAGAATAGGATAGTCCATCTGCTACAATCATCAATAAAGGAGACATAATACCTTGATCCGGATATTGAAGCTTCCTTGGTAGGTCTCCATATATCTGTATGAACCAAATCCAAGAGATCTCCATGCATATAACCTTTCTTCATGAATGGTAACTTGTGAGACTTTCCAAATTGACATGCACTACACTTATAAATCATATGTTGTTTTGACAAATTAGGGAGTCCAAGTACACTTTGGTCCCTGCAAATTTGCTTTAATGACCTTTCAACAATATGTGCTAACCTTTTGTGCCATACTTCCAATTTTGTGAGTGTCTGACTACCATAATTAAAGAGAGCAATGTTTCTAGTGTCTTGTAATTCAAATATGAACAATCTACCTGCCTCTTCACCTTTCGCAATTCTTTTGAATCCTTGACTTGGATCTTCAACAAATGCTCCTGCTTTTGTGAACCTGACTTGCAACCCTTTCTCTACTATCTGCCCAACACTTATCAAATTCTTTGTAATGGTAGGGACATAGAGTACCTTACTAAGTAGGTTGATGTTTCCATCAGGTGCTTTGACATTGCGTATTTTCTCCACAAGATGTCTTGTATCATCTCCTGTTTGTGCCTCATGCTTATTCCTTGGATCTTCTAAATTTGATAGGAGTGCCACATTTCCTGCCACATGATTTGAACGACCTGAATCTATGTAGAAAACATGCTCATCAGATTTACCGTGTGGCATAGCCATATTCATGATCAATAATGAGTCCTCTTTGTTTGAGTCTTCTGTGTAGTTATTGAAGTCTCTCCTTCCTTTGTAGCCTCCTTGATAGTTTGAATGATTGTAGTTGTTGTAGTTGCCATGATAATTGTTGAACCTTCCTCTTGAGTAGCCATAACTTCCTCTATTGTATCCTCTTCCTCTTTGATTCCTGGAATTCATAAAGCAATTTTCAGTTGTATGATTAGTTAATCCACAAATAGAACATGAGTTGGAGTCTTGGGATCTCCCCCTGCCTTGTCTACCTCCTCTTCCTCTACCTCTACCATGTCTTCCTCTACCTGCATAGTTAACTTGATATGTACCTGCTTCATCATCCCCTTTCTTTGCCTTTCCTTTGTTATCTTTGGACTTGCTTTTATCAGTGTATAAAGCTGAAGATTGATTACCTTTAGGTCTTTCTCCATTTTTGATAAGCTTTGCCTCTTGAGTAAGTAGCTGTCCAATGAGTGTATTGAAATCAGGTACATGCATGTCCATGTACAAATCCATAGCTGTGGTGAATGCTTCCCACTTGTCATTTTCCTTCAAGCCATTGATGACTTGCCTTACAATTTGCTCTTCATCTATTACCTCTCCAATGCTTCCCAACTGATTCGCTATGTCCTTGAGCTTTGTGACA
>MU260061.1:787500-790000 GCA_020310875.1 Ceratopteris richardii
AGAAGAAGGATGCAAGTGCAAAAGCCTACATCTACAATACAATCTCTGATCATTTGCTACCACACATCAGAGGATTGGAATCATCTGAAGATATATGGAATGCATTGGAGTATCATTTCCAAAGTACTACTAAAGCACGGAAAGCAAGTCTATGGTCAGAGTTTACAACATTCAAGAAGAAGCCAAGTCAAACCATTAGTGATTATGTCACTAAGATGAAGGATCTAGCAGATAGTCTTGGATCCATAGATGAAGATGTTGAAGATCACAGATTTATTACTCAATTACTTGCAGGTTTGAGAGGGGATGAAAGGTGGAAACCTTTTGTCTTATCAACAGAACTTTCATTAAATCATTATGTTCCAGATTTGAACCAGTTGCTTGGTTTGATGCTCACATATGAGCAAGACTTGAAGGGAGATGGAGATAAAGGACAAAGTTCTGCAATGTACATGAAGAACAAGAAGAAAGGAGATAAAGGTAAAGCAAAGGATGAAGAGGAGTCTAGTTCTCAAGCTTATTATACAAGAGGTAAAGGCACTGGTAGAGGAAGAGCAAGAGGTTTTGGAAGAGGAAGAGGTAATCAAAATAACAACAAGAAGGCTTGCTGGATCTGTGGATTGAGTAATCATTTGGCTCATGACTGTTGGCACAACCAACAAGGTTCAAACCAGAATCAAAACAACAATAGCAGAGGTCGAGGTGGAAGATATCAAAGTAATTTCCAAAGAGGTAGACAAAGTCAAAGAGGAGGCTATGGTAGAGGTGGAGGAAGAAGTTGGGGACAGAATCAATCCTACAACACCACCTACTACAACTATGCAAATGACACACAAAATGAAAGTCATACATCATTGATGATGAACTCAATCAGCACATCAGACAAAGAAGATCTAAAGGTATTTTACATTGACTCTGGATGTTCTAATCATTTGTCAGGAAACATAGAATTGATGTCAGAATTGGAAAAAGGCATTTCTAGTCATATAGTTCAAACAGGTGATAATACAAGACATAGTGTACATTCAATTGGAAAAGTGAAATGCAAGAGTGGAGCAGATTTGCTAACCAATGTTTTGTATGTTCCTACAATACCTAAAAACTTGATTAGTGTGGGACAGATAGTTGAAAAAGGTTTTCAAGTCAGGTTTACAAATGAAGGAGTATTTGTGGAAGATCCAGAGAATGGATATAATCAGATTGTCTCTGGTAAGAAAGAAGGTAGACTCTTTACTTTAAGAGTGCAAGGAAACATTGGTCAAGCTTTGCTCACACATGGTGAAGTTGTGATTACAGAACTTGATCTCTGGCATAAGAGATTAGGTCATTTCAATGAAAGAGGAATTAAAGCTATGGTTGCTAATCAGTCTGTACTAGGATTACCAAATGTGCAAAGTCAACATATGGTTTATAAATGTGAAGCATGTCAAATGGGTAAAGCACACAGGTTACCATTTCAAAAGAAAGGATTCAAACATGATGGAGTACTTGAGCTCATTCATACAGATGTATGGGGACCAACAAAAGAAGGATCTATCAGTGGCTCAAGGTATTATGTTCTTTTCATTGATGATGCTACAAGATGGATAACATTATATGTTTTGAAGGAAAGATCAGAAGTGTTTGGAGCTTTCAAGCATTTTCATGCATATGCAGAGAGAGTCACAGGTCAAAAGCTTAAAAGACTGAGGTCTGATGGAGGGGGAGAATATTTCTCCCAAGAGTTCAATGATTATCTTTGGAATGTAGGTATTAAGAGAGAAATAACTTGCAGGTATACACCACAACAAAATGGTGTAGCAGAAAGAAGGAACAGGACTTTGGTTGAGTTTGCTAGAGCTATGCTAAAGGAGAAGAATTGTCCAAATTATCTTTGGGCTGAGGCTGTAAATACAGCTACATATCTTGTGAATAGATTACCATGTGGAGCTCTCAATGGTATGACTCCATATGAAGCTTGGTGGGGTAAGAAACCAACACTAGATCATTGTAGAGTGTTTGGATCAATTGCATATGCTTATGTGCCATCACAGCTTAGGCATAAACTTGAACCAAAGGCAGAAAAATATGTGTTCATTGGTTATGATGAAAAGCAGATGGGTTACAGGTTGTGGAATCCTCTAACCAAACAATTTATTGTTTCTAGAGATGTTACATTTGATGAACAGAAAAGTTGGTATGCAGATCAAAGTCATACAGCTGAAGAATTTGAAGAAGAGGTAAGAAGATGTGAGAAAGGAAAATCAATTGTGCAGGTAAATAGAGATGAAGACTATATGCAAGCAAGTACATCCACAAGTGGATTAACAAGAAGAAATGAAGAAGCTCCTATATTTGATGAAGAAGTGTATCCAGACACATATGAAGAATGTGAACCAAGAAGGTCAAGCAGGACAAGGAGACAACCAGAAATGTATTCTTATGATACTTCTTACATAACTCAGAAGAACTATGCATATATGGTCAAAGATGATGAAGAACCTCAGAACTATGATGAAGC
>MU260061.1:800000-820000 GCA_020310875.1 Ceratopteris richardii
AAGAAAGATCAGAAGTATTTGGAGCCTTCAAACATTTTCATGCTTATGCAGAAAGAGTTACAGGTCAAAAACTCAAGAGGTTAAGGTCTGATGGAGGGGGAGAATACTTCTCCCAAGAGTTTAATGACTATCTTTGGAATGCAGATATCAAGAGAGAGATAACTTGCAGGTATACACCTCAACATAATGGGGTAGCAGAAAGGAGAAATAGAACATTGGTTGAATTTGCAAGAGCAATGTTAAAAGAAAAGAATTGCCCTAATTATCTTTGGGCTGAGGCTGTGAATACAGCTACATACCTTGTGAATAGACTACCATGTGGAGCTTTGAATGGTATGACCCCTTATGAAGCTTGGTGGGGTAAGAAACCAACACCTGACCATTGTAAAGTGTTTGGGTCAATTGCCTATGCTTATGTGCCATCACAACTCAGACATAAGCTTGAACCAAAGGCAAAAAAATATGTGTTTTTTGGGTATGATGAAAAGCAAATGGGTTATAGGCTATGGAGTCCTTTAACTAAACATTTTATTGTTTCCAGAGATGTGACCTTTGATGAACAGAAGAGTTGGTATGCAGATAAAGATTGTGATCTTGAAACATTTGAAGAAGAGATAAGAAGGAGTGCAAGAGGTAAGTCACATATGCAGATAGATGGAGATGAAGAACATATGCAAACAAGCACATCAAGAGTTGGATCATATAGAAGAAATGAAGATGGACCAATATTTGATGAAGAGGTACATCCAGATATACATGAAGAGTGTGAACCAAGAAGATCAACCAGAATGAGGAAACAACCTACAAGGTATTCCTATGATACTTCTTACTTGACTCAGAAAAATTATGCTTACATGGTTAAGGAAGATGAAGAACCTCAAAGCTATGATGAAGCAAAGGGTAAGAGACAATGGGAAGAAGCAATGAAGGAAGAGTTTGATGCACTTGAAGAAAACAAAACTTGGGAACTTGTTCCAAAACCTAATGGTAAGAAAGTGATTGGAAATAAATGGGTTTACAAAATTAAGAAGCATGCAGATGGAAGAATAGCCAGATACAAAGCCAGATTGGTGGTTAAAGGCTATGCTCAAACTTTTGGCATAGATTATGATGAGACATTCAGTCCTGTGGCAAAGATGTCAACCATAAGGACAATCATTGCCATTGCAGCATCAAAAGGATGGACATTGAGTTAATTGGACATTAAGAATGCATTTTTGAATGGATATATATCAGATGAGGTTTACATGGAGCAACCTCAAGGGTTTGCAGATCACAAGTTTCCAAATTATGTTTGCAGGCTAAGAAGAGCACTTTATGGTTTGAAGCAAGCTCCAAGAGCTTGGAATTATAGACTTGTAAAGTATCTTAATGATCTTGGATATCAAAGTTCAAAGGCAGATGCAAGTTTACTTATCAAAAGAACAGATGAAGGTATGATCTAAATTTGTATTTATGTAGATGATATTATAATTACAGGTACCTCAAATGAAGGAATCAAGGAAGTGAAGAAGTTACTTGAGAGAGAATTTAAGATAAGTGATCTAGGAAAATTGTCATATTTTCTTGGAATGGAAATCACTTATGCAGAACATGGCATATATGTATCACAAGAAAGGTATCTTTTGAATCTTCTAAAGAAGTTTAACATGGAGAATTGCAGAGAGGCATCAACACCACTAGAGGTCAATCATAAACTCAGTAGATATGATGGTGCAGAGTTCAAAGACATGAGGAAGTATCAATCTTTAGTGGGAAGTTTAATTTATGCTACACTAACAAGGCCTGATCTTAGTTATGCAGTGGGTGTTCTTTCTCAATTCATGCATTGTCCAAAGGATCCACATTGGATTACAGGTCAAAGAGTTCTTAGATATATCAAAGGGACTTTGAAAGAAGGATTGTATTATCCTTTTACATCAAATATAAGATTGAGAGCCTATAGTGATTCAGATTGGGCAGGAAGTCAGGATGATAGAAGGTCTACTCATGGCTACATGATATACATTGGAGATAAGCTTGTGAGTTGGTGTTCAAAGAAACAACATACAGTGGCCTTGTCATCAACAGAAGCTGAGTACAAAGGACTTGTGGAAGCAGCAAAAGAAGTAATATGGATGCAGACATTATTCAAAAGCTTGGGAATTGATCAAGGTATACCTATCATTCATGGAGATAATATGAGCTCACTATATCTTGCAGCAAATCCTGTATTTCATGCAAGGACAAAGCACATAGAAATACAGTATCATTTTCTCAGAGAAAAGGTAATGGAGAAAGAGATTGAAGTGGTGTACACTTCTACAAAAGATCAGATTGCAGATATTATGACAAAGAGCTTGGATGGAGTGAAGACAAGTAGGTTCAAGGAGATGGCAGGAATAAAAGAGAAGAAGACTATATGAAGAAGTCAAAGCATGCTAATTAGTGATTGAGGGGGAGGTGTTGGGGCTTCACTCACTAATTAGGCATGGATATATGAAAACATATGAAGAAAGGAAGAAGGAATGAGAAGTGAAGAAAAAGTATACAGAAAATTAAGCCTAAGTGAAGGGACAATTTCACTATTGTAAATTAGTGCAAATTAGAGTCTAGTTTTTTCATAGATCTTCAGAACTTACGAGTTCGAGTCTAGAAGAATGTAAACCATAGGTATATAAGTTAATTTGAGACAAAAACTATGTAGAGAGAACTCAATTTTGTAATCTGAGTGAGTAGAGAAAAGTTGTGTTTTTTCTGAGAGAGATGTTCAGGAAAAACTTCTGAGTCTGAGAGAGTTTTCCATGGCTATGAGCAAAATTAGGCTGAGCCAGTTTGTACACATCTTCTCTGATATACAACATATGTTTGTGTAGAAGGATTAAGTCTAATTCCTCTTGTACATTGAGTTCTAAGTCATTTCATATGACTGTGTAAGTTAGTTGACAATTACGACTTTTCTGGTGCACATTTGCTTGAACTTCTTAAGGTCAGATCTCAAAGTATACTGTAAAGTTTTTAGTAAGTGATAGCTCATTTTAAAGCTACTATCCTCAACTACATTTGGTCAAAAGATCTTTAAGAAACGGGATGCATACTCAGAGAAATCAGCTTAACAGTGAAGGTATGTCAAATCGATGAAGTCAATTTTCAGTTTTCAGACATAGTGAAAAGTTTGGAGCAAAATCAGAAGATTTTGAAGTTAGTACTTGAAATTTTTGCTTGTTATGTGTTACTAAACATTAGCAAGAACTTGTCTTAGTAAATGATCAAAGGAATTTGCAAAGATCAAGCTAATACAGGTCAGATTGAAGGTTTGAAGAAAAGGCGCAGATTTCTGTGAAGTGAAATTTTGATTTTCACTAAATTCAGAGATGAAGATTCACATTGAGAGTATTGCTAAGCTAATGATGGTTATGGAGGTTTTCTAATATCACATTAGTTTAGTTCTTGTGGTGTTTTATACATCAACAAGATAGATAGAAAGATAGCCAGAAAGGTAGATGGATAGATAGATAGATAGATAGATAGATAGATAGATAGATAGATAGACAGATAGACAGATAGACAGATAGACAGATAGACAGATAGACAGATAGATAGATAGATAGATAGATAGATAGATAGATAGATAGATAGATAGATAGATAGATAGATAGATAGATAGATAGATAGATAGATAGATAGATAGGTAGATAGGCAGGTGTGTACTTAAGTCAAGAAGACTTAAGGACTTATGCCAAAGAGACTAAACCTCATTTGCAACACAAGTGCGTATAGTGGGAAGTTGACACATGCTTACTTGTCAATCGGATCAAACGACGTAACCAAGTGTATGAGGACATGTGCACACATGATGGAAAATGAAGTGGTTCAGCTTATATGTATGAGAAAAGACTAATCCACCTCTCCAACTCACTGAAATACTGAAAGTGTCTATCGCGATACCACTTACAGCAGTTTTGAGTAAAATCGAGTATTTCTCCCAGCTTCAAACTTCGAATATAGTCAATAGTGGACTCCTTTCGAAGCTCTCGACGAGACGCATCTATTGGAAGTGTTTCACTCGATTTGACAATTGTGCTTCAAGTTATGACCAAAATAGTGAATGGCGGGAAACACCCACACTCACTCCACAACTTCTACAAGCTCACACACACACTACAATAGCTCAAAAACAGTGGGGAGGGGTAGACAACAGTCCTACACACACATTCCAAGCATTACACACACATAGAAGATCCAAGAGAAGATGGAAATCTGCAAGAAAGAATAAATTTCAAAAATCAAGAGCTCTCCTTCTTCACAATGGCAAAAAGTCTTTACAAAGAGTCACAAAGTGACTTATATACATGTGCCCTAAGTTTGGTCCTTTCACACAAGAGACCGGCACTTTCATTACTAAAAAGTGAAATTCCTACTAATTTACAAGGGATATTTTACAACAAGTTGGGATTATGCAACTAGAGGACTCCTCTAGTGCATTTACATGGCTTGAAGACTTTGAATAAGAAAAATTATGCCCATTAATTTGAAAATTTTGGGGCTCTTCTCTTGTGCTTCTTTGCTCTGCAACACTCTCCCCCTCTTTGTCTCTGTCGTCCCTTTATAGGCTTTACTTTCTTGTCTGTCACTTGTTTTCCGCATGCATCCCTTGGTCAGTTTTGCCTGTTTGTCAGACTGACATTATGTTTCAATGGCCCTGATCTTGATTCTTCTTTCACATCCTCTAGGCATGATGCATTGCTTTGAGCCTGTTTATTTTGTTGCCAACGCACGCAATCAATGGAAGGATTATTACCTGCCAAATATTGTCTCCATTCCTCAGGACCTAGCTGTTTTGTGTTGTTGCCTGATGCGTGCCCCTGCGGGGCTTTGGGCAGAGGTGGTTCTTCTGCTTTATAAACTTCATTCTTTATTGAGCAGTTTTTGACTTTGATCTTCTTCTTCTTGTCTTCTTGCTTGATTTCCCTTCCACACGTCCCTCCTCCTGAACTCTGTCGTCCCCGACAGGCTTTTTGTGGTGACATGAGTATGTCTGTATCGCTGCTTGCTCTCTTTGATTCAACAAATAGGCATGACAAATCATAAATTCCCTCCACTATGTTGACTTCACTCCATCCTCTGGTGCTTGGAGATGATCCGCAAAAAAGCTTGTTTCATAAGCCACCAGTCGTGCATTAAGGTTCGAAGTCATCTTGACAAAAATTTCTCAATCTATTTTGAAGAAGCCGGTGAATAATGCTTCTTCAAACATCTGCATGTACGTGCTCAGCAAAAACATAATTCGTGAATAATATGCCATAAGTGTTAAGCAACTCGGAATGGTGGAAAGATAAAAAACGAGCGCCTTGGATCCTTGCGTAATGCCGATGAAGTTCAAAAAAGTATATTTTGCATGCTGGAAGACTTTAATTACTGTAAGAAGCATGCTGAAAATCTTATTCGTCATTTTAACTGCTAAATCAGGTACCGTCGCATATCTTGCAATCCAAAATTCCATTTTTTTTACCATGTACTCTTGCGTCGGTAGGTAGTTATGTGGTGGACTAGGTAATAGCGGATAATTCAGCCATTGATTATTAATGCCTCCCTGGCGCTGTCCTTCCCAAAATTGTGACCAAGAGCGTCTTCGGGGTACTGGGCAAAAAGATGGGTTTACTTGAAGCGCGTAAGATGATGCTTCCCATTGTACCCGTAGTGTGGGACTCTTTTCCAAAACTTTGCCCCTCCATATGGGATCAGCTTTTTCGAATTCTTCTTGAGTATATTTGAATGTATCTTGGCTAAATTGTAGGTTGTTGTCTGGATCCTTATTTGTCATAGTCTTTATATATTGTCACGTTTGTTCTTTAAGTAGTCCATATGGTACATTAAAAGGCTTCAAAATCTGATCCAACTCTTTCCTCTCGATTTTAGCATCCTTCATGACTTGGATTATTTGATCTTCAAATTCAAGAGTAAGCTGGGACACCAATAGTGCCCTTTCCGATCGGCTCAGTTCTGCAATGTCCCGATTATGATGTTCAATTTTTGTCTCCTGCTCCTCTCTTATTGGTGAATGATATAAGGGTGGAGAGAGAGGATGTGCCTCAGTCTCCTCAGTAGCCTCTGTGGATTTTGGAATTACTGGTGTCCCCTTAATTGCCTTTTGCTCTAGCTGCTCTTGTAGTTGCTGAATCATCTCATCTTTTTGCTTGATTTCCTCATTAGCTTTAGCAATAGTATCCTTGTGTTTGAGAAGTTCTTGAGCAACAATATCAAGATGATCAGTGTCTTCTTTACATTGCATTAAATATCAATTTTCTGCTTTTTTCCATTTTGTTCTAAGAGCCGTGGTATCATCCATGTACCTCTTTTCCCATTCGGCAATGGTTGCCTGCTCCTACCTGAGCTGATCTTCATACTTAACTATCTTTTCCTCGAGTTCCTTGATGTCTTTTTCTGGCTTTTCTTGAACATCTATGGGTTGATTGCTTAGAAGAGCTGTCATTAGTTCTTTATTCCTGCTCCTTAGGTTTTTTGCTTCTTCCATACATACCTTTATTTGAGATTCTAACTTATTGCATTCATCCGCATCTTTTCAGCCTCGCTAGCTTCATATTTTTTCTTTAATTCTTGGAGCTGTTCTTTCAATTTTGCATTTTCCATTGCCAAAGTTTGGTACTGATCTTTGATCTTTTGAACTTCATTTTCTTTCTGTAATATCTGCTCCTTTGCTATCTTTAACTCAACAGAAAGATTTTTACCAATTTCTTGAAGTTCATGCTTGTCCTGCATCGCTTGATCCTAGTCTTCATCAACCTCAAGCAGTAATTGTTGTGTATCCATTGCGGTTCTGATCATGTCTTGCACTACCGGCCTGAGCTAAGCGATGTCAACATTCAACCATGTTCTTGGTAAGCTCGGAGCTTCTCCAGTTTGTACATATTTTCCTTGCTCTATATGGATGGTTTCGTTGTGGGGTTGTCTGATTTCTCGTTGTATTTTTTGTTCTTTTCTTTCTTCATCCAAATCAATAACTTTTGTAGCACTCCCTTGAAAAGTGACATCCATGGGGGAGGGTTTTGCCACAACCCTTATCGGTGTGAAGGGTTCTGCTTCTTCGACTGTCGCTTCTTGAGGCTCTTTCTTTGGTATCTTGATTGACACCTCTCTCGTAGGTGTTGTCTCCTTGATATGAATTGTGGAAGTCTCATTGAGTTTGATTACATGTGTCCCCTCTTGATCTATAGCCTTTCTTGCCTTGTCTTGAGTGAGGTGGACGGAGTTGTCATTTAACTTCATGCCTTCATCTTCTTCCTCGTAGTTGACTACATTCAACTCATCCCATTGTCCATCATCCTTTGATTCACTTTGAATATCTACATTTAACAATGAGGTCTCACGTTCTTCTTGTGCATCTGAAGATGAGCTTGAATTGTCCAACCCTAATTCTCTATAGCGATGGACTTTGGTGAGCTTCCTTTTGGCCTCTATCTCTTGTTGGATCTGTTGGTAGTGGTGCCCTTGCACTGGTAAATTGACTTGCCCTTCTGTATATTGGTGTGTGTCCTCTAGGGCTTTAGTTAAATCTTCTTCTGTAATAGGCCTTTGCTCTTCCATCCTAGTTTTTGGAAGTACATGTACCCTCTTCGTGGCTGGAACTTCCTCTTCTACTTGCTTCACTTCTCTGAGTCTCTTTGTTCCTCTCATTTTGGGTTGAGAATTGGTTCCTGCCTCTTTAACAATTTTGACTCCTCTTTTCTTTTTTGGTATTGTAGCGACTTTGACATACTTAGCCATAGCAGTGGATGATGGCATTTCTTGCAGGTGCTCTCTGAAAAAACTTGGAGAAGCTTGTCGAAGGTAGAAAGGTGCGTTTCGAAGCGATGAAGTTTGGTCAAGCCAACCGGCACAAGACCAGCCCTTGAGCTTTTGGAGACTCAAATAGACCTTATAGGCATGCTATAAGTGCAAAGAAACACACTATGTTCCTTGGAGCATCAAGGAGAATGAGTCGATACAAAACAGATAGGTTCGCGGGTCGACTAGCTCAAAAAACTTACTATCTATGGAAGAGACAATGAACTTCAAATGCCCATAGCGACCAGCGTGATTACAATTAGAAAAAATCCTTTTATGGGAGTGATACACATAGGGTTGAGTGTATGGAATGCACAAAAGTATAAGGAATAAGCAAAATATGCTATAGGAATGAATGCGACATTCACCGGTGGTACTTCCTATTTTTCAGGAATACGCAGAGATTGACCCCGAGGCAGAAAAACTGAGATTTCTCCAAATCTGCTGAACCAAATGCTTTGAAAATTTACAGCCATAAACTAGACACTGATACCTTTCCAATGAGTCCTCTTGCACTCAATTTGGAGCTCTGAGGAGAGAGCAGCAGCCTCTGCAAGATTACTGTTGGCGAAGAAGATGATGCAGAAAATTGAAGGAGCAAGACAATGATGGTCACAAGTGTATGTATATTGCTTCCATGTATAATACAAGTGATTTCAACTCCTTATATAGCCTCTAGGAGTGTTCCACGACTTTTACAACTTGAATTTGAATTCAAATGAAGGTGGGAATGGTTGTTGGAGGGAATCAATTCACTTCCCTACAATCTAGGAAAAGTGAAGATCTTGATTGATCTACTTTTAGGTGATTGATTGCTTGATTGAATGCAACTTCAACCACCAAAATTTCGTGGGATTTTGGCCCTATATTTGTACCTTTACATGTGTACAACTCAAGGCTTTTACAACGGTAAATGAGCCATCAAAATATTCTCAAAAAATACAATAAATGAGCATATGAAAAAGAACTCTCCAATGGATATTCTTTCGACGCGATAGCCTTTGATGTAGATCAAATCCACCTCAAGCATAGTGTAAGCTTGATGTTCCAACAGCTCCCCCTCAAGCTAAAGTATGCTTGAGTCTTCATTCTCTGATAGGTTGAATACCTGCCATAGCTTTGAATCTACAAAGCTTTATTCCATCAAGTGCCTTCGTCATCATATCTGCTACTTGCTTTTCAGTCGGAACAAAAGAAATGTCGATCTCCTTTGCCATGAGCTTCTCCCTGATGAAGTGGTAATGGACTTCTATGTGCTTGGTTCTCGCATGAAAAATAGGATTTGCCGCTAGATGCATGGAACTTACATTATCTCCAAATATGTGAGGTTTGGAACTCACAAGTCCCAAATCTGTATACAATGCTTTTAACCATATTGCCTCTTGAGTTGCTATGGTCAAGCCTCTGTACTCTGCTTCAGTTGAAGATAAAGCAACTGTTGGTTGCTTCTTGGAACTCCATGACACTAGCTTCGAACCTGCAAATGCTAAGTAACCAGATGTACTTTTTCTATCATCCTTAGCTCCTGCCCAATCTGCATCTGAGTAGATTTTGATATCCAAATCTGAAGAGTAAGGATAGAATATACCTTCGTTGATTGTACCTTTGAGATACTTAAGTACTCTCTTAGCCGCATCCATGTGTGGTCTTCTTGGTGAGTGCATGAACTGACTAAGCACTCCCACACTATATGAGATGTCTGCCCTTGTGTGAGTAGCATATATCAAGCTACCTACCAAGCTTTGATACTCTTTAATGTCTTCAATTTTCTCACCTTCATAAACACTAAGTTTATGATTCATCTCCAAAGGTGTACCTGCAGGTTTAGTGTTCTCCATTTTGAACTTGAGAAGAAGATCCTGAATGTATCTTCTTTGAGTCAAATACATTCCTTCATCTGTATATATCACCTGCATACCTAGGAAATATGTGAGCTCACCTAGGTCACTGATTTTGAACTCCTCTTGCATGTGTCTCTTGATCCTTTGAATGCCATTTAGATCATCACCTGTCACAATAATATCATCTACATATACACATAGATAGATAACCTCATTGTGATCCCTTTTGATGAATAGAGAAGGATCTGAGCTGCTAGCTTTGAACCCTTGATCTTGAAGATATGTAACCAACCTGTAATTCCAAGCTCTTGGAGCTTGTTTCAATCCATACAATGCTTTCTTAAGTCTGCAAACATAAGATGGATGATTAGGGTTTTCAAAACCTGGTGGTTGTGACATGTATACCTCTTCACTTATCCAACCATTTAAGAATGCATTTTTCACATCAAGTTGGAGGAGTCTCCAATTCCTTGCAGCAGCTATACTTATCAATGTCCTGATTGTAGTCATCTTTGCAACTGGTGAGAATGTTTCCTCATAGTCTATACCATGAGTTTGTGAGCATCCTTTGGCAACTAATCTTGCCTTGTACCTGCAAACTGATCCATCTGAATTTCTTTTAACTTTATATACCCATCGGCAACCAATTACCTTTTGATTCGGTGACATCGGAACCAAATCCCAAGTGTCCATTTCCTTCAATGCATCTATCTCTTCGTTCATGGCCTTTTCCCAATTAGGGTTTCCCTTTGCCTCTTCATAGGTTGAGGGTTCCTCTGAAATAGAGTCTTTTGCCAAGTAGATTGAATGCTTTGTAACAAATGTGGAATCATATCCATACCTTTCTGGTTGTTTCTTCTCTCTTGCTGATCTTCTAGGTGCTTGTTTGGAGCATTCTCCAACCTCTTGCATCTTTGCCTTGCCTCTTGACTTCCATAGCTTGTAATCCCTTTCTCTTTCATCTTGGTCATCGTCTGTATCACTTCTTGGATCCTGGACCTGTGTATCATGCTTGCTTCCTAATTGATGAGAGTCATAATCAAGATCATATGGTAGTGTTACCTTTTGTTTGTCTTCATCATACCAAGACCTGTGTTCTTCAAACACAACATCTCTACTTGTAGTGAATTGCTTGGTTGAAGGATTGAAGAACCTGTAACCCATCTGAGTTGAATCATATCCAATAAACACTGCCTTTGTTGCCCTTTCATCTAGCTTACCTCTTATTTGTGATGGTACATGAACATAAGCTAAACAACCAAAAACCTTGCAATGTCCAAGACTAGGTTTTCTTCCATGCCATGCTTCATAAGGAGTCATACCTTGAAGTGATTTGGATGGTAGTCGATTGACAAGGTACACTGCAGTTGAAATAGCTTCTGCCCAAAGATAATGTGGCAACTTCTTCTCTTCAAGCATTGTTCGGGCTGATCCAACTAATGTCTTGTTTCTCCTTTCTGCAATTCCATTTAGTTGAGGAGAGTACCTGGTAGTCACTTCCCTTTTGATACCTTTATCCTGCAAGAACTCATCAAACTCTTTGGAGAAGTATTCTCCCCCTCCATCAGATCTGAGCTTCTTTAGTGATCTACCTGTATGATTCTCCACATGTGCAAGATACTTCTTGAAGCAATCAAACACTTCATTCTTACTCTTGATAAAGTATAAAACAATCCACCTACTATGGTCGTCAATAAATGAGACATAATACCTTGATCCTGCCAATGAAGGTTCTTGACTTGGTCCCCATACATCTGTGTGTACTAAGTCCAATAAGTTGTTGTGGATGTAGCCTTTGTGGTTGAATGGTTGTCTTTGTGCCTTCCCAATCTGACATGCATCACACCTGTTGATCATGTGTTGCTTTGATATGTTCGACAGTCCTAGAACACTTTGATCCCTGCATATATCCTTCAAGGTTCTTTCATTCACATGAGCAAGTCTCTTATGCCACACTTCAAGCTCACTTAGGGTTTGAGACCCAAAGTTGAATAGAGCTATGTTCCTGGTATCTCCTACTTCAAAAGTAAAGAGCCTACCATGCTTCTCACCTCGGGCTATCTTCTTGAAGCCTTGACATGGATCTTCCACAAAAGCTCCATGTTGGGTGAACCTAACTTGCAAGCCTTTTTCAACTATTTGGCCTACACTGATTAGGTTTTTAGTGATAGTGGGTACATAGAGAACCTTACTCAGAATGTTTGTCCTGCCATTGGAAGCTTTGACATTACCAATCTTCTCCACATTGTGCTTCGTGTCATCCCCTGTTTGCACTTCATGTCTATGCTTTGACTTTCCAAGTCAGATAGAAGAGCAACGTTGCCTGCAACATGATTCGAGCATCCTGAATCTATGTAGAACAAATGATCATCTTCTTTACCTTCTTTGTGGCTTAGATTCATAAGAAGTAATGAGTCTTCATGTGGTTGATCTTCTGAATAATTGTTGTAGTCCCTTCTATTATAGCTTCTATTGTTGTTGTTGAAGTTGTGTCCACCTCTGCCTCTATTGCCGCCATATCCACCTCTTCCACTTCCTTTCTGGGTCTTCCCATTGAACCAGCAATTCTGAGTGGTGTGGTTGGTCTTATCGCATATGGCACAAGGTTGAACATTCTGACCTTTGGCTTTGTCTTGCTTTGATCCTTTCTTCTTCCCTTTCCATTTGCTCTTGCTTGCGAAGTTGGCTTGGGAAGTCTCTTCTTCATCTTCTTCCTTCTTCTTGCCTTTCTGCTTCTTATCCTTCTTATCTGCATATAGAGCACTAGTTGAATTACCATGATAAGAGTTACCTTCCTTTATGCTATTATTGGCTTCTTGATTGAAGAGTTGTCCAAGAAAGATGTTGAAGTCTGGAGTCTGCACATCCATGATGAGATCATAGGCCGTCGTGAAGGATTGCCATTGCTTATCACTTCGAATGCCGTTGAGAATTTGCCTCATGATGACCTCTTCTTCAATCAGCTCTCCAATGGATGCTAACTGATCCGCAACCTCTTTGACCTTGGTAACAAACTCTGTGATGGTTTGTTTAGGTGTCTTCTTCATTTGGTTGAACTCGTTCCAAAGATGATTCTTTCTTGCTTTGGTACTAGCAGAAAAGAAAGTCTCCAGGGCATCCCAAGTCTCTTGAGATGTCTTGCATCCTCTAATATGTGGTAATAGAAAGTCAGAGATAGAGTTTAGTATGTACGACCTTGCTTGAGCATCCCTTGCGCACCAATGTGTGAGCTTATCTGTCTCCTCCTGTGTAGGTCCTCCTTTGGATCTTGGAATAGGCATAGCTTCATCACCTGCTACAATTCCATAAAGATTTCTACCTTGCAAATAGGCCTCCATTCTGATTTGCCAAGCCGCATAGTTGTGTCGATCAAGCTTCTCGATCATTGAGGGAAAGCCGTCACCCATCTTGAACTAGCTCTGATACCACTGAAAAAACTTGGAGAAGCTTGTCGAAGGTAGAAAGGTGCGTTTCGAAGCGATGAAGTTTGGTCAAGCCAACCGGCACAAGACCAGCCCTTGAGCTTTTGGAGACTCAAATAGACCTTATAGGCATGCTATAAGTGCAAAGAAACACACTATGTTCCTTGGAGCATCAAGGAGAATGAGTCGATACAAAACAGATAGGTTCGCGGGTCGACTAGCTCAAAAAACTTACTATCTATGGAAGAGACAATGAACTTCAAATGCCCATAGCGACCAGCGTGATTACAATTAGAAAAAATCCTTTTATGGGAGTGATACACATAGGGTTGAGTGTATGGAATGCACAAAAGTATAAGGAATAAGCAAAATATGCTATAGGAATGAATGCGACATTCACCGGTGGTACTTCCTATTTTTCAGGAATACGCAGAGATTGACCCCGAGGCAAAAAAACTGAGATTTCTCCAAATCTGCTGAACCAAATGCTTTGAAAATTTACAGCCATAAACTAGACACTGATACCTTTCCAATGAGTCCTCTTGCACTCAATTTGGAGCTCTGAGGAGAGAGCAGCAGCCTCTGCAAGATTACTGTTGGCGAAGAAGATGATGCAGAAAATTGAAGGAGCAAGACAATGATGGTCACAAGTGTATGTATATTGCTTCCATGTATAATACAAGTGATTTCAACTCCTTATATAGTCTCTAGGAGTGTTCCACGACTTTTACAACTTGAATTTGAATTCAAATGAAGGTGGGAATGGTTGTTGGAGGGAATCAATTCACTTCCCTACAATCTAGGAAAAGTGAAGATCTTGATTGATCTACTTTTAGGTGATTGATTGCTTGATTGAATGCAACTTCAACCACCAAAATTTCGTGGGATTTTGGCCCTATATTTGTACCTTTACATGTGTACAACTCAAGGCTTTTACAACGATAAATGAGCCATCAAAATATTCTCAAAAAATACAATAAATGAGCATATGAAAAAGAACTCTCCAATGGATATTCTTTCGACGCGATAGCCTTTGATGTAGATCAAATCCACCTCAAGCATAGTGTAAGCTTGATGTTCCAACACTCTCTAATACCCAATGCATGATAGATCAAAATGGTCAGAGCAACACTGCCGTTCAGGAACTTCTTGTTGTTCCATTGCTTCTTTGCCTCGAATAGCCTTTCTTGTATGTAAGGAGTCATATTAATTTGATTTCCAATCTGCTTGATGGCGTGTGAGAGTAGCTGGACAATGATCTTCTAGGGGGCCGTATATTGATGCATATTTGGGAAGCAGAAGTGCTGATGAATGAGTCTGACTTCCTCTTCTATGTCGACTCTGTTAATGTCGATGAACGTTCTGGTTTTTGCTCCACCGCTTTCTTCTTTCGCTATCGTAGTGTCATCCTTTTCCCATCCAAAAGCTTCCTTAATCAAGTCATGTGTGAACTGAAGAACTACCCATTCACCTATTTTATCCATAACTCTAGCCTCGGGCACCAATGGATCATGCAGTGCTGGCTGTAATGTATTCATGACTTGAGTGCATCTTTGGAAGTTGGGCTAATAGATTGGTAGTTCAAAATATTTGTGTATTCCCGCTTCCTTCATTATGTCTATTATAGACAGGAGTTCATGCACTACTCTGAAATCTTGGGACATGATCGGAAATTGATGATTTGTATCCATGATTTTGATAGTCGCTAGGAAGAGATATTCCCCTGCCGATTGATCTTCTCTAAACCAATGTCCCTTTGCTTTGGTGATACTCTGGAGAGGAAATTCCAACACTTCCTCGTGAAATGTTGCTTCAAAATCTTCAGAAGCCATCTACACTTGTAAGGAAAAGTGCATTAGCTTTAATAGAAAGCTTAGCAACTATGTAGTGCATTGCAATGATATGTTGTCATTCCGTCACTCCGTTTCCCTTCGTTCTATAAGTGAGATCTCTTACCACATGTTTTTATTTCTTTTCCTGAAAGAAAACAAGCATTAGTATAGCCGAAACATTTATTTATTTACATAGTATGTCCATTCCTAAGGAAGTTGAAGCTATGATCTAATCCCCATTGGAGATTGTGCACCACTAACTTGTTTATGCACATTAGGTGTCGAATGCTTGGCCTTGTAATGTGGCCCTACTATGCATACTTTAGGTGCATTTGATACTTCATGAGTGCAATTGGAATCTTTGTTGTTGTGGTGGTCTATTCCTTGCAGTTGCTTTGGCTTCCGGATCCACTTCGTGGTTATGTTGATGGCCCTTGTTTTCTCTTTGGTCCATCGAAATTCATGTATTTCTTTTGATGTCCTATTAATTGAGTTTGTTTTCCTCATGTTTTTATGATGAGTCGGTCTTGGCTTCCTTGTTTGAATGTCTCAATGTAATTCGTTCTCCTGTTTGTTTATCTTTTGCTTGGCTGCTTGTCTGACCTTTTTGGGAATCCATATCTGTTGTCTTTCTTTCTGAGCTTCAATCAAAGGCTTCGTGAGCCATACTTGCAAGAATCCTTTTGGTTTGGATTTCGGTGAAGCAGACGTATTGTTCTCCGTTTTCTCCTCATGAGTTGGTGTTGAGGTCTCTGATTTTTGCACTTGATCCTTGCATACCCATTTAAATTTGACCATTCCTTGATGCAGGTATCTAAGTATTGTTTTCCATATTGGTGGTCCTTTTGTCTTGTGAGAAACTCCATTAGAGTTGGTTCTCTTAGTGTCTGGCCATTCACCAACTAAATAGAAAGATTTCTCCTCTTCCTTGGACACATTAGGGTTTGAGCTTTCTGCTTCTTCTAGGTTGGTTTCTGAGGTATTGGGACTGGAATCATGTTCCACTAGCTCTTCCTTGCGCTCTTCTGCAGTCTTTTATGGCTTCTGGTTTCTGTGAGGGCGTCTCCCCTAATAGACTTAAAATTTCCTTGTGCCCTATTTTGGCTGAAATATATCCTTGAGCTAGGTGAATGCTTACTTCATTTTCAATTATCCAATCCTGTCCTAGGATCACATCTTCTATTAAGTCTTCATCCTTGCACACTAAGACTCGTTGTTCCATGGAAAAATTTCCTAGGTGGAGGGATACTATCGTTGCTCCAATGCATTCTATGCTTTGACCTCCAATTCCTATTATATGAGCTTTCATGGGAGTCATAATTGTTTGAAGATCTTGTATGACTGTATTACGTATGCAACTGAGTCCTGCTCCTGAGTCTATCAAGGCATCTATCAATTTGTACTCTATCTTTCCAATCCCTAGGTTTAAATAACGTTGTGCCATGTAGACATTAGTCGAGTCAGACTTAGGGATTTGGTAATTAGCCATAGGGATAGGCTCTTCTCCTTGGAGATACCGTTCCTCTCTTTGCCTAATCCATTCTTTTCATTTCTTCATGCATTCTAGGGTTCTTGCCATGCCTCGTCTCTAATCCGTTCTTCCTCTTTCTTCCTATTTTGAGCACCTACGAGACGTGCTAGCATTTGATCTGCCAATGGCTCCATGAACCGTTTCACTCTACATCCACTTATGTAGTTAGGAAGAATGTCTCCATCTAAAGTGGCTAGATTATATGTTCCACTGGTAGAGATCCTATTTATGATTAGAGGTCCATATCCACATTTTTGTAAATTCTTGGCATGTTATTTTAAGGTGTAGACCAGGACTAGGTCTCCTTCTTTAAGTCCTTTGTCTTTTATATGTGAGCGTCGTAATATGCCTTTTGTCTTCTCTTGGCTGCATAGATTCCTGCAACAGCTTGTAACCTAGTTTCATGCAGCTTCTCTATTTGGTCTAGTTGTTGGGATAATTCATGTCCGGTCCATTCATACTATTGGAATACTCTCAAAGTAGGTATCAAAAAGTCAATTGGCAAAATTGCATTCTGCCCGTATACTAAATTGAGTTTGGTAGTTCCAATGGCAGTCTTGTACGCCACTCGGAAGGCCCAAATTGCATGATGCAATTGTTTGTCCCAGTCAGACCTCTCATTATTGAAAATTTTTGTCAATACTGTGCATAATACCTTATTGGAACTTTCTGCTTGACCATTGGCTTGGCGATGGTATGGGGCTGATTTTTTATGGATCACTAAAAACTCAATTCATTAGAGATTCTATCACCCTGTTGATGAAGTGTGTTCCTCCGTCACTTACAATCTCAATTGGTAATCCAAAACGAGTGAATATATGCTCAAAGAGGAACTTAGCCATGGTTTGAGCATCATTCTTTCTTGTAGCCTTTGCCTCTACCCATTTTGTCAAGTAATCTGTGGCTACTATGATGTATTCGGCATGAGATCCTTTGGCCGGTGGGTTAATGGGTCCTATGAAGTCAATACCCCATTTAGAGAATGCCCTCGCACAAACCATAGGTCTCAATGGCATGTCATCTCTTCGATTTGGGTATTTAGCCCTTTCACATGTCTCGCAGCTTCTTACATATGTCTCTGCATCCATATGTAAAGTTGGCCACCACAAGCCCGTGAAGAGGATCATTTTTATAGTTCTCTCGGCTGAAAAATGACCTCCTGCTGCACCTGCGTGTGCCATCTCTAATACGGGTAAATATTCTCCTTCATGCACGCATAGTCGTAATTGATTGTCTTTTCCCCTTTTAAATAAATGTCTTCCCATAAGTATAAAATCCTTGCTCATCTCTTCTCGGGATCATTTTCTTGCCAAGCTCACTCCTTCCTCGTGTTCTCTTGTCTTCAAGAATTTTACTAGTGTCTTGCTCCAATTGGGTGCTATCGTTGAGAAGGGTATGGATGTATGATCCTTGGGGATGGTCTCCTGGCATTCTGCATAGTTACTCGCATAGCCATGGACATCCTTAGGCATGTCTGGCAGTATACTCCTAATCGTTTTAACTCCCTAATAGTTTCATGAATCCCTTTGTGTGTCCTCCATTTGTTCACATGAGCTTGTTCAATCAGATTTACTTGTTCGTCCTCCTCAACATATCTTAGCAATACACCATTGGGTTCCTTATAGTACACACTTCCAGCAATAATGTGCAAATGTCTTGATTGGAGAATTTCCTTTTTGCTCTCCTTATTAATTGAGTGTTGTGGGCCATGAGTAAGTATAGGAATTAGTTTCTCTGCCCACTTTGGACAAACTTCCAGATTAAACAAATAAGTGTCTTGTAGATCATCGCGTATTCCACTTGGTGGTTCTCCATGGGTTAACCTAGAAAGGTGATCTACTCTTACATGCGTGTTCCCCTTTTTCACTATCACTTCAAAGTGGAACTCCATTAATAGTAGAAACCATCTTACCAGTCTTCCCGTGTTGTCGGGCTTATTGACTAGGTACAATAGTGCCTGATGGTCTATGAAGAACTTGAATTTGTTGGCTAAGAGATAGTGTCTAAATTTTTTCACTACATAGACCATTCCTAATCCTTCTCACTCAGTAGTGGTATAATTCCTTTCATTCAGTTGTCTGCTCGCATAGGCAATTGAATGATCTAACTTTCCTTCATCGGCTGGTTGGGCTAAGATACATCCTATTGTGTAATTAGAAGCATCAACATGAATATGAAAAGGCTTGTTCCAATTTGGTGTCTTCAGAATTGGGGCTATGCTCAGCCTCTTTTTTAACTCATTGAATGCCTTGTCACATTCCTCTATCCAAGTGAATTGAGTTAAGAGACCATACAGGAGTTTGGGGATTATGGCATACATACGTGTGGTCCCATTAATGCTTGCACCTCTTTCGCATTCTTAGGTCTATGAAGCTCTGAGATGACCTTAATCTTGTCTTCATCCGTGGATATTCCATTTCTAGAGACTATGTGTCCTAGGATCTTCCCTTGTCTTACCATGAAGACACACTCCTCTAGGTTTAAACATACTCTGTACAGTCTGCATTTATTAAATATCTTTCTCAACTCAGGAATATGATCTTGTCTTTGATTGGAATATGTACATAGGTCATCTACATATACTTCCATGCTCTTTTTCCGGGAATTCCTTGAAAACATGACACATCAATCGTTGAAAAGTAGCAGGCACATTAGTGAGTCCAAAAGGCATCACTGAGAAAGCATAGACTCCCCATTCGGTCACGAATGTGGTCTTATGTTGATCCTCGGTAGCAATAGCTACTTGATTGTATCCAGAGAATCCATCTAAGAAGCTCTAGACTTCTTTTCCTGCTACTCTTTCCAATAGATGATCTCTAATGGGCAATGGGTAGCTGTCACGTATGGTGGCTACATTGAATTTTTTTCAAGTAATGCACACCCTTAGTTTTCCGTTCTTCTTAGGCACAACTACTAATGGCGAGACCCACTCGGTGTGTTCTATTTCATATATGAATCCTGCCACTAATAGTTTGTCTATTTCTTCCTTAATTTTAGTAGCATAGACCTCGTTGTATGTGTAAGGGCATTGTTTCTATTGTCTTGCATCTGCCATCATTGGTATCCTATGAGAACAAATCGAGGTTTCCACACCCTTGAGGTCCTTATATGTCCATGCAAATACATCTCGATATTCTCGGATCAATTGTATTAATTCTTCTTCCTCCTCCATTGACACAGCTTGAGCTATGTATGTACATCTTTCTTCTCCATCTTCCATTGTTACTATAATCTTTTTTGTTTGTTCTTTGTTGTCGTACGCTTCTCCTTCTCAAGCCTCTAAATGTTTTCCCTTCAAAATGCTTCAAAAGCTCTGGATGATACCACACCAGGCGATACTGCCCTGGCCGATACAAAACTGGCCACGATACGATACCTGAGAACTAGGCGATACAATACTGCAGCAACAGACAATACGATACCATTGTTGATCACGATAGGATACTGGATATCCTGGTGATACGATACTTGAGGAATAGACGATACGATACCAGGCCTAGTCACGATACGCTACTAAGAATTCTGACGTTACGATACTGAAAAGTCAGAC
>MU260061.1:827500-837500 GCA_020310875.1 Ceratopteris richardii
CTAAAAGCATTTTCATAAACGGGTTCTAGATTGAGAGAACGAAGTGTTTAAAGTTATAGGTGTCTAAATCAACTTCTCAGAAGAGCAGTTTTAGACATAGGTAACTTGTTGAGATCATTTCTCAAGATATACTGAGTCTTTTGGAGTGATTCAACTTGGAGAAGGTGTGCAAACTGTAGTCAACACCTTGTGCAAAGTTTCATAAAAAACTTTACACAATTGATAAGTTAATGAGAGAGATATATGCAGCAGACTTTCTGTGTAGTCATCTTCTTCACAGATTTTTTAAAATCTTCACAATTGATCATTGATCCTCTAAAATTGGTGAAGTTTCTAGTTACTCGTGTTATAGAGGTGCTCTAATATACAAGAGTAGCTTGTTCTTTTGGAGATTAACACTCTCCATCAGTGGTATCAGAGCAGGAAGCATCAAAATTGAAGGAAGGAGGACCCCGACTAGTGCAGGTGCAAAGAATTCAACATCTGAAGGTTCAAAAGGTGAAAGCTTGAGGACAAAGCTTGAGAAGGAAGTCATACGACATCAAGGAAGGCAAAAGGAACATTATTCAAAGTAAAGGTACATCTATTACTCATAAAGATTGAAGAATTCAATATAAAGGTTAAGAAAGGATGGGAGATTCTCTTCAAATAGAGAAGTTGAATAGAGAGAACTATCCAGCATGGTCAATGAGGATGGAAGCTCATCTTATGAGCAAAGACTTGATAGCTTATATTACAGGTGAAGAAGAAAAGCCTCAGTTCAGAGATCCTAGTGTTCCAACTAGGGAAGAATTATCAGATTTGAAGAATTGGATGAAGAGAGATGCTCAAGCTAAGAGCATTATCTATATGGCAGTCAATGACTACTTGTTACCTCACATTAGAGGTCTTGAAAGTGCAAGTGATATATGGAATGCTTTGGAGGAGCATTTTCAAAACACCACAAAGTCAAGGAAGGCATCTTTGTGGGTAGAATTTACCACTTTCAAGAAGAAGGCTTCTCAATCCATCTCAGATTATGTAACAAGCATGAAGGACATTGCAGATGCATTAGGAGCAGTTGATGAAGACATTGAGGAGGATAAATTGGTAAGGCAAATCCTCACAAGGTTGAGACGTGATGAAAAATGGAAGCCATTCATTTTGTCTACTGAATTATCACTTGATCATTTTACTCCTCACTTAAATCAGTTGCTAGGACATATGTTAACCTTTGAGCAGGATGTCAAAGGTGAAGGTGACAAAAGTGCAGGTCATGCAATGTATTCAAAGGATAAGAAGAAAAATATCAAAGGGAAGCAACAAGCAAATGAAGATGAAGGCACAACTAGTCAAGCCAACTTCCTAAGAGGAAGAGGAGGTGGCAAAGGTAGAGGAAGAGGTAGGAGTAATATAGATGGAGTCAAAGCTTGCTGGATTTTTGGTAAGACAAATCACTTAGCTAATGGTTGTTGACATAATACTCAGACTAATGGTGGATATAATTAGAAATTTAATTCAAGAGGAAGAGGTGGCAGAAATGAAAGAGGTAATTTCAGAGGTAGAGGTAGTAGAGGTTACTTTGGAAGAAATACAGGTAGAGGATTCCAAAGTCAACAATACAGCAATACCTACTACAATTATGCTTCAGATCAGAAGGAGGATTCAACATTGATAATGAATCCAACTTGTGAAAGACAAAGTGAAGACCAAGAGTCTTCTACATTGACTCAGGGTGTAGCAATCACCTGAGTGGCAACATAGCTTTGATGACTGATTTGCAAAATAAAGTAACTAATCATGTAGTTCAAACAGGTGACAATACAAAGCACAATGTGAAGTCAATTGGATCAGTGAAGGCCAAGGATGGTAGCACACTCTTGAGTAAGGTCTTGTATGTTCCTACAATTCCTAAGAATTTGATAAGTGTAGGACAAATTGTTGAAAAAGGTTATGAAGTTAGATTCACTAATGAAGGAGTGTTTGTGGAAGACCCTAGTAATGGGTATAAACAGATTGTTTCAGGTAAGAAAGAAGGAAGAGTATTCACATTGAAGATTCAAGGTAATGTTGGTCATGCCTTGTTCACTTATGGAGGGCATAAGATCTCTGAGTTAGATCTTTGGCACAAGAGGCTTGGACATTTGAATGAAAGAGGTATCAAAGATATGATTAACAATGGTTCAGTGCTTGGATTGCCGAATGTTGCAGGTCAACATATGACATACAGATGTGAGGCATGTCAATTAGGTAAGGCTCATAAGCAATCTTATTCCAAGCATGGTTTTATGTATTCAAAGAAGCTTGAATTGGTACACACAGATGTGTGGGGACCATCAAAAGATTTTAGTATCAATGGTTCAAGGTATTATGTGATTTATGTTGATGATGCTAACAGATGGATCACTATCTATGTGATCAAAGATAAGTCAGAGGTATTCAATACATTTAAACACTATCATGTGTATGCAGAGAGAATTACAGGTCATAAGTTGAAGAGACTAAGGTCAGATAGAGGGGGAGAGTATTTCTCTAATGATTTCAGTGATTACTTGTGGAATCCAGGTATAAAGAGAGAGGTTACTTGCAGGTACTCTCCTTAAAAAAATGGTGTAGCAGAAAGGATAAATAGAACTCTTTTTGAGTTTACAAGATCCATGATGAAGGAGAAAAATTGCCCAAATTACTTGTGGGCTGAGGCTGTAAACACAGCTACTTATTTGGTAAATAGGTTACCATGTAAAGCTTTGTAGGGTATGACACCATATGAGGCATGGTGGGGTAAGAGACCTACATTAGACCATTGCAAAGTATTTGGATGTTTGGCATATGCATATGTGCCATCACAATTAAGGCACAAATTGGAACCTAAAGCTGAAAAAGTATGTATTCATTGGTTATGATGATAAGCAGATGGGATATAGGTTGTGGATTCCATCCACAAATAATTTCTTGTATCAAAGGATGTTACATTTGATGAGCAAGGTACTTGGTATGCAGGTACAATCAATATTAATGCAGGTGATGAAGAAATTGTGAATCAAAAGAAACGTAAATCAAAGGTTCAGATATTTGATGAAGAGGAGAATAATGAAGTACAGATTGAAGTTGAAGAAATGCCAAGATTTGATCCTGAGTGTGATGAACCAGAAACCTCAAGGAGTGGAGAACTTAGAAGGTCATCAAGACACAAGTGTCAACCTACAAGGTATAGCTATGACACTTCTTTTTTGGCTACCAAAGATTATGCTTATATAATAAAGGTAGATGAAGACCCTTCTACATATGAAGAGGCAAAAGGTAAGGAAAATTGGGAGAAAGCTATGCAGGAAGAATATGATGCATTGATGGAGAATCAGACATGGGAGTTGGTTCCTAAACCAAATAGCCAAAAGATCATTGGATGCAAGTGGGTCTACAAGACAAAAGGTATGTAGATGGAAGTGTGTCTAGGTATAAAGCTAGACTTGTTGTGAAGGGTTTTGCTCAGACTTATGGTATAGATTATGATGAGACCTATAGTCCTGTGGCAAAGATGACAACCATCAGGACACTCATAGCTATTGCTGCATGTAAAGGTTGGAAATTATGTCAATTAGATGTGAATAATGCTTTTTTAAATGGTTATATTTCATATGATGTTTTCATGGAGCAACCACAAGGATTCAGAGATGGAAGGTATCCAGATCATGTGTGCAAGCGCAATAGAGCTTTGTATGGTTTGAAGCAGGCCCCAAGGGCATGGAATTATAGACTTGTGAAGTTCTTGAAAGAACTTGGATTTCAAGTATCTAAAGCAGATAGTAGCTTGCTTGTTAAAGCAAGTGATGATGGGTTCATATACATGTGCATGTATGTTGATGATATAATTCTTACAGGTACAGATGAGAAAGGCATTCAAAACCTAAAGAAGCAAATGGAGAAAGAGTTCAAAATCAGTGATTTGGGAGACTTGTCATATTTCTTGGGCATGGAGATTTCATACACTCAACATGGAGTGTATGTGACTCAAGAAAGATATTTGAGAAACTTGTTGATCAAGTTTAAGATGAATGATTGCAGGGTAGCACCTACTCCAATGGAGGTGAATCACAAATTGAGCAGATATGGAGGAGAAGAGTTCAAGGACATGAAACTATATCAGAGCTTGGTTGGTAGTCTGATTTATGCTTCATTAACTAGGCCTGACTTCTCATATGTAGTTGGAGTCTTGTCTCAATTCATGCATTGTCCTGGGAAAGAACATTGGATTGCAGGTCAAAGAATGTTGAGGTACATTAAGGTTACACTCAAAGAAGGTTTGTATTATGGTTTTACATCAGATACAAACATCAAGATATATAGTGATGCAGATTGGGCAGGTAATCCTGATGATAGGAGATCAACTTATGGATACTTGTGTTATGTGGGAGATAAGTTAATTTCTTCGTGTTCAAAGAAGCAACACAGAGTTGCTTTATCATCTACAAAAGCAGAGTACAAAGGGATGGTTGAAGCTGCAAAGGAAGTGATATGGCTTAGGACTCTTATGAAGAGTTTTGACATCATTTAGAGTACACCTTCTATTCATGGAGATAACATGAGTTCATTGTATTTAGCTGCTAATCCTGTTTTTCATGCCAAGACCAAACACATTGAGATTCAGTACCATTTGCTAAGAGAGAAGGTGATGGATAAAGAGATTGAAGTCATACATACTTCAACAAAAGATCAGATAGCTGATATGCTAACCAACAGCTTGGATGGAGCAAAGCTACAGAGATTCAAAGACATGGTAGGAATAAAGAAGATAGAGAAAACCTCAATTGATGATTGAGGGGGAGCTGTTGGTGTAGGGCAATCAACAATTGAAGTTTTAATGAAGGTTTGGAAGTCAAGGACTGAAAAAAAAATCAAGTTGTGAAGCATGAAGGAAGAATACATCCAGAAGATGAAGAGATGTACACATATGTACATTAATACAGAGATAGTTCACTTATACTTTTGTATAGTCATGATATTGTAAATATTTGTCTATATATACAAGTAAAAAGTCGGGGCAAAGATGAGAGAGCATGAGAATAGAGAAATTATTAGTTGTATGAGTCATTAGACATCTTAGAAGTGAGTTGAATCTCTCTCATCACTCAGTTGTAAATTTCTTCAGGAATGGAAGAAAAATTACGCCCGATGTTTCTGAGCATTCTCCTTCTGTGCTTGATCATTTCAAGAATTATTTTGTAGATTTCTAATTCCATAGTTAATGAGTCTATGATTAAAGTTAGAGAGCGTAATTGTAAACAAGCTATGAGAATTTTGTGTAGGAACATTCATATGTGAAGAAGTGTTCACTCGTTCCTGAAACAGGCGCAAAATTTGATGTTAATGTTTTGGTTAGTTCTCCTTCCAAAGTGTAAAGTTTTGAGAAAGCAAGCACTCAATCTTTAAGGGTAATCTATCTGTGGCTAAAAGCATTTTCATAAACGGGTTCTAGATTGAGAGAACCAAGTGTTTAAAGTTACAGGTGTCTAAATCGACTTCTCAGAAGAGCAGTTTTAGACATAGGTAACTTGTTGAGATCATTTCTCAAGATATACTGAATCTTTTGGAGTGATTCAACTTGGAGAAGGTGTGCAAACTGTAGGTGACACCTTGTGCAAAGTTTCATAAAAAAAACTTTACACAATTGATAAGTTAATGAGAGAGATATATGCAGCAGACTTTCTGTGTAGTCATCTTCTTCACATATTTTTTAAAATCTTCACAATTGATCATTGATCCTCTAAAATTGGTGAAGGTTTGAGTTACTCTTGTTATAGAGGTGCTCTAATTACAAGAGTAGCTTGTTCTTTTGGAGATTAACACTCTCCATCAATACACTCTCTTTTCCTACTCTCTAGTACATATGTTGATCATTGAGGCATGCTATAAGTGATGCTAATCACTTTGTTGAAGATTTATGAGCAGCCAATAGAAGAAGATGGAGATTCAAGCACGAATCTTGGATGAGCAACTATGAGTTGCATATGAACATGGTATGCATGTTTGAGGAATTGGACTCAAGTGAATGAAGTGCAAATTTCTATTATGTATATGGCTGAAGTTTGAAGCTTTTATGTAAGTTTGATGATATCATTATATGCTTATGCATTGGATATGCTGATGTATGCATGCTTATGAAGTTTATGCTCAAGATGTATGATGATTGTGGACAGCCATGCCTAGGCTGAATATAATTTGAATTTTAAGTTGTGTACTGATGTCTAACATGCACAAATGTATACAAATGTGTTTACACATGTTTGATAATGTGTGGATGAGTATGAGGCTATTTTATAAAGCCTATACAAGCTGAAATTTTGCAGGTCTATGTAGCCATATGAGTTGGCATGAAGAGAGCTGAATATATGCTCAAATGATGGTTGATTTGTATACATGCTTATGTGAATTTGTTAGCATGATATTAAAGCTTTGAAGGTTGGTCATGTTGAGCCATAGATGACCTGAAAGAATGCATGTGTGGATACCATAAACATTGGTAAGATGCAAGGCTGCCATGTATGAATTTTGTGGATGTATCTTATTGTGGATAAAACCCATTGAGGTAAATATGCAAAAGAAAATATTTATGCTTATGTTATGATAAGTAAAAGCATTTGTTTCTTTAGTTTAGATACATCAAGTGAATGTAATGCTCCTATTTATATAAGCCAAAGCTAGGTGGGCAAAGCATGGATGAAGGAGGATGCAAAGCTTGGAGCAAAGCAAAGGAAGGAGCCCAAGCTAAAGTTTGAAGACTTGAAGATTAGAGCAAAGCTGAAGGTGGCCAAGGAAAGCATGGCCTTTGTGAAGACTCTTGAAGAATGCAAGGAGTAGAAGACTCCAAGGAAGGGCTGCCATAAAGTTTCAAAGAGTACACAAGGACTTGAAAACACTCCCCAAGGTTGCAAGGAGCACAAGCAAGTGCCAAGGTAGAAGGGAAGAGTCACCCATGAGGTGTGACAAATGGCTGAAGTTGATTGAGGTAAAAGAATTCCATTTGCAAAGGTAAAGGCTGATGTAAAGGTTTTGAAAAATCCACATTGTGTGTGGTGGTAAGTTCCAAGCATGAATCATGTGAATATATTGTGAAAAGGGTGTGGCTAGTAAGACCACCTAAAGAGAGTGGCAATCCAAAGTAAAGGCAAGTAAGACCACCAAAAGAGAGTGGCAAGCCATATGCAAAGGCAAGTAAGACCACCCAAGAGGAGTGGCAAGCCTATGGCAAGTAAGACCACTCAAAGAGGAATGGCAAGCCTATGTGAGGGAAAGTAAGACCATCCCAAGAGGAATGGCAACCCTTGTTAGGTGCAAGAGGAACCATTGATCACATTCATAATTTCTTGTGTTCTTATGTAGGTGATGAAGAAAGCTTGGAAGATGTGGAAGCTACAAATGCTTCACATGAAAGGAACTCATGAAAGAGTTCATGTATGATCAGCCCATTGTTGATTTTGCAGGTATAAAATCAGCCATGAAGAATGAAGTAAAGATTATGAAGCAAGGGGGAGTTAGCTTGCAAGGATTGGAAGATCCAAAGAAGTCCAAAGAAGAGGAAAGTACCCAAAATAAGTAGGTACACTCAAAGAAAGAGCAAGAGCAGCCATCAAAGGTAAATTGAAAGCATGATGAGGAGCTACCTCTATGGAAGGAGCATCTAGAAGGGAAGGAGCAGCCATGATGCACAAAAGAAGGCATGAAGAAAAGTAAGAAGAAAGCATGACAACCATGACGACGTCAAAAGGAGATGCAAAGATTGCACCCAAAGACAAAGTCAAAGATGATCCAAAGACAAAGGAGGATCAAAGAGAATCATGCAAAGAAGAGAGAAGCCATGAATCCATGAAGTTGCAAAGAGAGGACAACAAAGAGGAAGAGAGTGAAGCAACGAAGATAAGTACAACCAAGGTGATCTCATTTCATTCTATGAGTTGTATGAAGCATATTTCTTGATAGGGATTGAAGAAGACTCTCATGAAGAGCCAATGAAGCAAAGCTAATGCTGGAAGGAAGCAAAAGAAGCTTCAAAGCAAAGAAGGAAGATCACCAACCAATCAAAGAAAGAGATACAAGGGCAAAAGAAGCAAAAGGCGAAGAGGAGAAGAATTGGAGAGTATCATGGACTCCCAATTGTAGCTTGAGGGGGAGTGTTGAAAAATATGGATCATGTGCAAGCTCCAATTGTGAGGCTTGACACGTACTCACCCTTCATTATGTACCTCTTCATCATTTATGTATTTATTGTAAGCTCAAAATGAAGCTAGCCGTAAAAATGTAAAGCCTACACTCTTAACCTTAGAATAGAGTGTTGAATTAAACAGAGCATTTGTATTTATGGCTTGGATAAAAGCCAAAATATAAATAGAGAGATGGAATATACACAAAAGTCATGATCATATCCATATGGAGTGATGTGGAGCACCAAAATCCACCCAAGGCAATGGAAGGACAAAGGCCAAGAAGTGGAAAGTCAAGAGGTGAGAGAAGATGAAGGGTAGGTGAAAAGTCCCATACCCATAGCTCTATATAAAGAGCTCATTTGAACGTGAAAATTTGTGGACATGACAATGCAATGGTTTAGAAGCATATGCTAGTCAGTCTCTCACCAATGGATATCAGAAGGTACCTCATTTGGATGTTACAAGGCACAAAGGTATTCTAGCCGCATACCTTATTTGTACACATCCACCTTGTGAAGGTGATATCTCTCTATGTACTTATCCCATTAATGCATATCATATCTTGTTGGAAAGCGCTTAAAGGCGCTAAAGAGACCATGTAGGGCTTAAGCTACACCAACATGGTCCCGGAGGGAAGACGCTTATCTCCCATACTCTTGGTATCGCAAATATCTATGTCAGATAGTTCTCCAGTAGTGAGAGGGAGCATTTCTTGTGAACCTCAATTTCTTGCTAAACCTGAATTGACAGGTAGTCTAACTTTGTGCAGTCGGTTACCTAGTCATATGAACTCCAAATGGAGTTTTCTTTAGCTTGTTAGAAAGCTAAGAGAGTTTACTATGTGTGGACAAAATGTGAGAGCCATTGGATCTCTGAGCTCTGACTCAATCAGGTTTTAGTAAGCATGTGTCTTGCAGGGCAGATTCTAGAAGAGGTTCTCTAACTTTCGCTGCGTGTATTTAATGTATTGGAGTGAAATTTCTCCACATTAGATAGATAGATAGATAGATAGATAGATAGATAGATAGATAGATAGATAGATAGATAGATAGATAGATAGATAGATAGATAGTGTTGGTGTAATCCACAAGCCTAAACATTTAGCTTGATGGATACATTGAAGTCTATACACCCATGAAGAAGCATAGGAACTATTGCTAGTGGCTAATTACCACTTTATCTCCTTGTAAAAGTCAAATTGACTTGGAATCTTTTGTAATCACCTACCAAAAGGATTTGTGGAAAAAATTAGCTATTTGATTGAAGGAATATCTCCTAGGATATAGGAGCTTGATCATACGGAGGCAAAAGTTTGAATTTGAATTCAAATTTTTACTCATTCCTTATAAAAATGGACATGTAAAAGTCGCGGGTAGAACTCATATCTCCCGAGCTTTGCATCAGTGATTCTGAGTGTGTGTGAGGCCTACACTTTAGCCCACACCTATCTACACCATTAGACAATGATTTTCATGCCAATGGATTTGTATACAAGTGTTCATTAATACATACATTCACATTGTTCATTTCTGAGTTCTCTGCCATACTACTCAAAAGTCTGTCAACTTGTGAAGTGCATATCTCGGTCAATTCTTCACCAAATTCAGTGATTAAAAGCTTGTTGGTTGAAGTTGTTTACATGATGTTAAAGTTTGAAGAGATTCTATTCAGCCATTTCAGAGAAATCTGCGTCGAGGTGATCACTGGTCAATATCTGCTACAGTCCTAAAAAATCGGGGGTATAGCTTAACTTTCTCTTAGCATAGTTTATCTTTTTACATCACTCCACTTGGAATAGTTAGCTTACTAAGCTAATTAGATAC
>MU260061.1:842500-850000 GCA_020310875.1 Ceratopteris richardii
TAGGAGTTGATTCCGGTAAGATTCCGGTATAATTACGGTGATAGTCTGGTGACAGTCCTGTGAAGTTTTGGTTGAGTTTCAGTAAATTCGAAACACAATCTTATATGTTTGAGTAACAGTAACTCTACTAAGCTACTGCTGATTATAGAGGTGTTCTAATATCACTCTAGCCAAGCCCTCTTCGGTGGCGCAGCAAATTCCGCAGACTTGACAAAGTTCGAGTCTTTGCCGCATCGACCATAACAAGTGGTATCTGTGCTACCATACCGGAAGTGGTAGTCGTAGCTAGAGTACCATCAGTGGTATCAAAGCGAGTTAATCACCAACAGGTGGTATCAGGGCCATGAGATTCAAGAAGTGGTACCAGAACGAGAAAGATTCTGAAGAGCAGAAAGATTCTCAAAAGGTCACGAGAAGTAACAGAAACAAGAAGATCATGGCAGATCATGTCCAGATCGATAAATTGGACAGAGATAATTATCCCGCATGGGTAATGCACATGGAAGCCTTACTTATGAGTAAGGACTTAATGATGTATGTGACCGGAGAAGAAAAGAAGCTGACTTTCGAAGATGATAGTCAACCGGAAAAAGAAGAATTAGAAGCCTTGAAGCTGTGGCAGAAGAAAGATGCAACGGCAAGAGCTTACATTTATAATACTGTTACAGATCATCTACTACCGCACATTAGAGGTCTGGAGAAAGTGGAGGACATATGGAGTGCGTTGGAAGATCATTTCCAAAATACTACAAAAGCATAAAACATAATACCTTGATCCGCTGATTGATCCTTCTTTTGTTGGACCCCATACATCTGTATGAATGAGTTCAAGTACTCCATCATGTTTGAATCCTTTCTTCTGGAAAGGTAACCTGTGGGCTTTTCCCATTTGACATGCTTTGCACTTGTGAATCATGTGTTGGTTCTGTACATTTGGTAATCCCAGTACTGACTGATTTGAAATCATAGCTTTAATTCCTTTTTCATTGAAATAACCTAATCTCTTATGCCAGAGATCAAGTTCTGTAATCACCTTTTCACCATGTGTGAGCAACGCTTGGCCAATGTTCCCTTGTACCCTTAAAGTAAAGAGTCTGCCTTCTTTCTTACCAGAGACAATCTAATTATATCCATTCTCGGGATCTTCTACAAATACTCCTTCATTTGTAAATCTGACCTGAAAACCTTTCTCAACTATCTGTCCTACACTAATTAAATTTTTCGGTATTGTCAAAACATACAAAACATTGGTTAGCAAATCTGGTCCACTTTTACATTTCACTTTTCCAATTGAATATACACTATGCCTCGTATTGTCACCTGTTTGAACAGTATGACTGGAACTACCTTCTTCCAATTCTGACATCACTTCTATATTTCCTGACAAATGATTAGAACATCCAGAGTCAATGTAAAATACCTTTAGGTCTTCGTTATCTGATGTGCTGATTGAGTTCATCTCAATGATGTATGACTTTCATTCTGTGTGTCATTTGCGTAGTTGTTGTAGGTGGTGTTGTAGGATTGATTCTGTCCCCAGCTTCTTGTTCCACCTCTACCATAGCCTCCTCTTTGATTCTGTCTTCCTCTTTGAAAATTACTCTGATATCTTCCGCTTCTACCTCTGCTGTTACTGTTCTGATTTTGATTTGATCCTTGGGAATTATGCCAGCAATCATGAGCCAGATGATTACTTAGTCCACAAATCCAGCAAGCCTTCTTATTGTTATTCTGGCTACTTCTTCCTCTTCCAAAACCTCTTGCTCTTCCTCTGCCGGTGCCTTTACCTCTTGCATAATAAGCCTGAGAACTCGACTCTTCTTCATCTTTTGACTTAACTTTGTCTGCTTTCTTCTTGTTCTTCATGTACATTGTAGAACTTTGTCCTTTATCTGCATCTCCTTTCAGGTCTTGCTCATATGTGAGCATCAAACCAAGCAACTGATTTATATCTGGTACAAAATGATTTAAAGAAAGTTCAGTTAAGAGTACAAAAGGTTTCCACCTTTCATCTCCTCTCAAACCTGTTAGTAGTTGCGCTATCAATCTGTGATCTTCGACATCTTCATTTATGGATCCAAGACTATCTGCTAGATCCTTCATCTTAGTGACATAGTCACTAATGCTTTGATTCGACTTCTTTTTGAAAGTTGTGAATTCGTGTGAAGTATCTCAATGAAGTTGGATATCAAAGTTCAAAGGCAGATGCAAGTTTACTCATCAAGAGAACAGAAGAAGGTCAGATGAAGGAATTAAAGAAGTAAAGAGATTACTTGAAAAGGAGTTTCATATCAGTGACCTAGGAAAGTTCTCATACTTTCTAGGAATGGAAATCACATACACAGATCATGGTGTATATGTTTCACAAGAAAGGTATCTCCTAAACTTATTGAAGAAGTTTAATATGGAGAATTGCAGAGAAGCTTCAACACCACTTGAAGTAAATCACAAACTCAACAAATATAGTGGAGCAGAGTTTAAAGATATGAGAAAGTATCAGTCATTAGTGGGAAGTCTGATTTACTCTATACTAACACGACCGGATCTTAGCTATGCAGTGGGAGTTCTCTCACAGTTCATGCATTGTCCAAAGGATCAACATTGGGTTGCAGGACAGAGAGTTCTTAGATATATCAAAAGAACTATAAAAGAAGGATTATACTATCCTTTTATGTCAGATATACAGCTGAGAGCATTCAGTGACTCAGACTGGGCAGGAAGTCAAGATGACAGAAGATCAACACACGGGTATATGATATACCTAGGAGATAAGCTAGTAAGCTGGTGTTCGAAGAAACCACACATAGTGGCTTTATCGTCAACAGAAGCAGAATATAAAGGACTTGTAGAAGCAGCTAAAGAAGTGATATGGATGCAGACCTTGTTCAAAAGCATGGGTATTGATCAAGGTATACCTATCATATATGGAGATAATATGAGCTCGTTGTATCTTGCAGCAAATCCAGTATTTCACACAAGAACAAAGCACATAGAAATTCAGTATCATTTCTTGCGGGAAAAGGTAATGGAGAAGGAGATAGAAATAGTATACACTCTGATAAAAGATCACATTGCATATACTCTGACAAAGAGCTTGGATGGAACGAAGAAAAGTAAATTCAAAGAAATGGCAGGTATAAAAGAAAGGAAAATATATGAAAGACAGGAAAAGTCAAATTAGTGATTGAGGGGGAGCTGTTGAAGAATCACTCACGAATTTGACATACAGACAGACATAAAAGACAAAGAAAGATAAAGAGAAGCGGAATCAAAATATCCAGAAAATCAAAAGCCTTAGTGAAGGGACAAATTCACGACCGTTATGTACAGTGCAGAATCTTGCATAATCAGAGTTGGATAGAGTTCGTTACACCGAATCAAACTGTATATAAAGAGAGAACATGCATAAGAATAACAAAGGAAGCGTGCGAACAAGAACGTGCATGAGTAGAGCGCGCAGTTTAAATAGAGCGCATATAGAGGTCCGAAAGAAAGAGAAGAGAAGCTTTTCAGAGAGAAGAGAGAGTTGTTTAGAAGACGCCAGAGATCGCGTATGTAAAGATGAATAACAGAAACCTGAAAAGTCAGGTATTCATCTGAGAGAGATGGTAAGAAGAAACTACTCAGTGTAGGAGAGTTTCTATAGCTTGAGCAAGAAGAGGCCAAGTTAGTTTGTACACATCTTCTCTAATAGAAAACACATGTTCATGTGGAAGTTTGCGCGCACTCTTCGTATGTGAAGAAATCTGAGTATTTTCATGTTACGGTATAAAGTTAGTTAATAGTTATTTTCTCAGTAAACGAATGTTTTGGTCAATTACAGTTGTCTCAGTAAACGCATTTTCGATCAGTAACAGTTCTTTCAGTGAACGTATTTTCTGGTAGAACAACGAAGTATATCTCGCAGAATAAATTAAGGTTTTGTATGAGAGATAGCTTATCTTATAGCTAGACATCTCTACTATCAGTTCATCAAGGATTTCGGTGAAATGGAGATGTACACATAGTACAAAGTCTGACCGGAAAGAGGCACTCTGAACCGGAGAAGTTTTTTTCTTAAACTTCAGAAAGTGTTCATTTAGTGAAGGAAGTTCACGCATCACTTCCTTACTTCTTGTACAATCACTTGAAGTAATTACAAACAGAATAGGAGTTCATTCCGGTAAGATTCTGGTATAATTACGGTGATAGTCTGGTGATAGTCCGGTGAAGTTCTAGTTGAGTTTCAGTAAATTCAAAACATAGTCTTATATGTTTGAGTAATAGTAAATCTAAGCTACTGCTGATTATAGAGGTGTTCTAATATCACTCGAGCTTAGCCCTCTTCGGTGGCGCAGCGAATTCCGCAGACTTGACAAAGTTCGAGTCTTTGCCGTGTCGACCATAACAAGTGGTATTTGTGCTACCATACCGGAAGTGGTAGTCGTAGCTACAGATCAGTGGTATCAGAGCGAGTTAATCACCAAGAGGTGGTATCAGAGCCGTGAGATCCAAGAAGTGGTACCAGAACAAGAAAGATTCTGAAGAGCAGAAAGATTCTCAAAAGGTCACGGGAAGTAACAGAAACAAGAAGATCATGGGAGATCATGTCCAAATTGATAAATTGGACAGAGATAATTATCCCGCATGGGTAATGCACATGGAAGCCTTACTTATGAGTAAGGAATTAATGATGTATGTGACGGGAGAAGAAAAGAAGCCGACTTTTGAAGATGATAGTCAACCGGAAAAAGAAGAATTAGAAGCCTTGAAGCTGTGGCAGAAGAAAGATGCAACGGCAAGAGCTTACGTTTATAATACCGTTACAGATCATCTACTACCGCACATTAGAGGTCTGGAGAAAGCGGAGGACATATGGAGTGCGTTGGAAGATCATTTCCAAAATACTACAAAAGCTAGGAAGGCTAGCTTATGGTCCGAATTCACAACTTTCAAAAAGAAGTCGAATCAAAGCATTAGTGACTATGTCACTAAGATGAAGGATCTAGCAGATAGTCTTGGATCCATAAATGAAGATGTCGAAGATCACAGATTGATAGCGCAACTGCTAACAGGTTTGAGAGGAGATGAAAGGTGGAAACCTTTCGTACTCTCAATTGAACTTTCTTTAAATCATTTTGTACTAGATTTAAATCAATTGCTTGGTTTGATGCTCACATATGAGCAAGACCTAAAAGGAGATGCAGATAAAGGACAAAGTTCTGCAATGTACATGAAGAACAAGAAGAAAGCAGACAAAGGTAAGTCAAAAGATGAAGAAGAGTCCAGTTCTCAGGCTTATTATGCAAGAGGTAAAGGCACCGGTAGAGGAAGAGCAAGAGGTTTTGGAAGAGGAAGAAGTAGCCAGAATAACAATAAGAAGGCTTGCTGGATTTGTGGACTAAGTAATCATCTGGCTCATGATTGCTGGCATAATTCCCAAGGATCAAATCAAAATCAGAACAGTAACAGCAGAGGTAGAAGCGGAAGATATCATAGTAATTTTCAAAGAGGAAGACAGAATCAAAGAGGAGGCTATGATAGAGGTGGAACAAGAAGCTGGGTGCAGAATCAATCCTACAACACCACCTACAAAAACTACGCAAATGGCACACAGAATGAAAGTCATACATCATTGATGATGAACTCAATCAGCACATCAGATAATGAAGACCTAAAGGTATTTTACATTGACTCTGGATGTTCTAATCATTTGTCAAGAAATATAGAATTGATGTCAGAATTGGAAAAAGGTAGTTCCAGTCATACTGTTCAAACAGGTGACAATACGAGGCATAGTGTACATTCAATTGGAAAAGTGAAATGTAAAAGTGGACCAGATTTGCTAACCAATGTTTTGTATGTTTCGACAATACCAAAAAATTTAATTAGTGTAGGACAGATAGTTGAGAAAGGTTTTGAGGTCAAATTTACAAATGAAGGAGTATTTGTAGAAGATCCCGAGAATGGATATAATCAGATTGTCTCTGGTAAGAAAGAAGTCAGACTCTTTACTTTAAGGGTACAAGGGAACATTGGCCAAGCGTTGCTAACACATGGTGAAAAGGTGATTACAGAACTTGATCTCTAGCATAAGAGATTAGGTCATTTCAATGAAAAAGGAATTAAAGCTATGATTTCAAATCATTCAGTACTAGGATTACCAAATGTACAGAACCAACACATGATTCACAAGTGCGAAGCATGTCAAATGGGAAAAGCCCACAGGTTACCTTTCCAGAAGAAAGGATTCAAACATGATGGAGTACTTGAACTCATTCATACAGATGTATGGGGTCCAACAAAAGAAGGATCAATCAGCGGATCAAGGTATTATGTTTTATTCATTAACCATGCTACAAGATGGATAACTCTTTATGTTTTAAAAGAGAAACTAGAAGTGTTTGGAGCTCTCAAGCATTTTCATGCATATGTTGAAAGACTCACAGGTCAAAAGCTGAAGAGACTGAGGTCTGATGGAGGGGGAGAATACTTCTCCCGAGAGTTCAATGATTATCTTTGGAATGCAGGTATTAAGAGAGAAATAACCTGCAGGTATACACCACAACAAAACGGTGTAGCAGAGAGAAGGAACCGAACTCTAGTTGAGTTTGCACGAGCTATGCTAAAGGAAAAGGATTGTCCAAATTATCTTTGGGCTAAAGTTGTAAATACAGCTACATACTTGGTAAAAAGATTACCGTGTACAGCTTTAGATGGAATGACCCCTTATGAAGCTTGGTGGGGAAAGAAACCAACACTTGATCATTGTAAAGTGTTTGGATCAGTAGCTTATGCTTATGTACCATCACAACTCAGACATAAGCTTGAACCAAAAGCAGAGAAATATGTGTTCATCGGATATGATGAAAAAAAAGCAGATGGGTTACGGGTTATGGAGTCCTCTAACAAAACAATTCACTGTTTCCAGAGATGTTACATTTGATGAACAGAAAAGCTGGTATACAGATCAAAGTCATACAACGGAAGAATTTGAAGAAGAGGTAAGAAGAAAAGAGAAAGGGAAATCAATTGTACAGGTGAATAGAGATGAAGACTATATGCAGGCAAGTATGTCCAGGATCGGATCAGGTATGAGAAATGAAGATGAACAAGGATTTGATGAAGAAGTGTATTCAGATACACATGAAGAGTTTGAAGCAAGAAGTTCAAGCAAGACTAGAAGACAACCAGAAAGGTATTCTTATGATACTTCGTACATAACTCAGAAAAATTATGCATATATGGTCAAAGATGATGAAGAACCTCAGAACTATGATGAAGCTAAAGGCAAGAAGCAATGGGAAGAAGCAATGGAAGAAGAGTTTAGCGCACTAGAGGAGAACAAGACATGGGAACTTGTTCCGAAACCAAGTGGCAAGAAAGTGATTGGAAATAAATGGGTTTTCAAAGTTAAGAAACTTGCAGATGGAAGGATAGCCAGATACAAAGCTAGACTGGTTATCAAGGGCTATGCTTAGATGCATGGCATAGATTACGATGAGACGTTTAGTCCGGTGG
>MU260061.1:857500-920000 GCA_020310875.1 Ceratopteris richardii
AGATAGATAGATAGATTGATTGATTGATAGGTAGATAGATAGATAGGCAGGTAGATAGATAGATAGATTGATAGGTAGATAGGCAGGTAGATAGATAGATAGATAGGTAGATAGATAGATAGATATATAGATAGATGTTGATGCATGAAACACCACAAGAAATGAATTAATGTGACACTAGAACACCTCTATGGTCACCATTAACTCATTGCCACTCCAAACTTTGAGAAATGATAGCTTAAAGTGAGAACTTTGCTTCTAGAGAAATTCCTAGTCACCGAAATGACATACCTTCAGTATTTTTCTACTTTCGCCTAGCTCCAGTATTATTTCTCCATGAAACTTTTTATGCTGAAACTAGAAGAGTAGAGCTTTCCAACAAGCTATCATATGCATCAAACGGATCTCTAGAACTTAAGTTATGGCTCTCACAAGGTGACCCTATATGACCTTCCAAAACTGGAAATTTTGCCTGTTTTAGTATTCCTGGGTGTGTAAAAATAAAAAATTCGATGCCTAGCATTGAATTTCAGTCAAGGTCGATGCCGCGCATCGACTTTGAGCTTTTTTAGGCTCTTTTTCTGCAACAGAAATACTCTCTTTTACACACACATGAAGAAGACCACTTGTATGCTAGAAGTCGATGCCAGGCATCGACTTTATGCTTGAAACTAGATGCCAGGCATCGAGTTGCTCCACAAACTTCATGTTTTAGAAGATTCAACAACAGGTAACACACAGAGAATGAAAACAATGACTTATCAGCCAAGATTCGATGCCAGGCATCGAATTGCTCAGAAAACTTAGAATTCTGGTGTGAACCGATTAATAGAAGAAGATGTGTCTGGCTCCGTGGAGTTAGGCACATAGGCTTCTTGGGCAGGAAGGCTTACTCTCTTACTTGCCTTGGCCTTACTTGGAGGGGTGGGTTCCTTTTCTGATTGTGCAATCAACCTTTCCAATCTTTCTAGCAGTCCATCAAAGTGCAACTGCGTCTTAGCTAAACTAGAGATGTTAAAGAGGCGACTGGCTTCAAACATGGTTTGAGCCAATTCCACCATCTTAGCACAAATCTTGGTTCGTTCAAGCTCTAGTTCCGCTCTCGGGTAACACTTTTCATGATCTTTCACATTTGGCCCTTCTTTGGATTCTGGCCTGATATGCCTTAAGCATCATATTTAGGTCAACGGGAGTGGGATCTGCTAGTACTGACCCTACTCGAGGGGGTGGTTGGGTCGTATGAGGCGGGTTGGAAGGGGTTGGATCGGATGGAGATGGGAATGGTGGTGGTGGTGTAGTGTGAGAGGGAGTTTGAGATGTGAGTTCAGGCTTTCCTCGAGTTCACTCATTTTCTTAGCCCATTGCCTCTTCATTCTTTCTCTACTATCTCTCTAGGCTCTAGTCCTCTTCTTGGTTATGCTCTGAGTTTCACTAGCCTCAACACTTTTTTCTTGGCCTAAACTTTGGTTCTGCTGCAAGGCTTGAGCTCTAGTGACTACCTCTACTGGTGCAATGGAAGTCACACTTCCTGTAGAGTCTACTACTAACCCAATAACATTGATAGGAGTGATTTTTGGCATATTATTGGGATTCTTTGGGAAATCTCGTAAGAGATGTTCTTTCCCGCAATCTTGACAAAAGCCTTGAATGGTTATCGATTGGGGTTGTGTAGGAGCAGGCATGGGGCAATCGCGAATAAGATGATCCCCCTGACATCTGTAGCATGGTCCTCTAGGGAATGGGGGTCTTACTTGCCTAGGTTGAGGTCTAGAGTTGGGGTTTGCGTACATGACATGTGTAATCTGGCTCCCAACTAGGTTCACTCGGTTCTTCACTATAGTAGGACTCACCATGTTCAGGAGACTGCATGTAATAAGCCTGGGGGCTATCAATATGTGTAGAATCAAAGCTATGATCACTGGGGTCACTTTCTGAAAGCAATGGAGTGACTAGGACTATGGCTCTATTCAAATTTTCCTCAGCAGTTGCATACTTTACAGGAATCACATTCCTGGGGTTGGAGGTTGTTGAGCTAACACAGGTTGAGGCCTTTGTTGGTTTTGGTAGGGTTTTTGATAGGATTGTTGTGGTCTACCATATTGCTGTGGAGGGTACTGGTTCTGGTATATTCCTTGTTGTGGATAGGGCTGAGGGTAGGTTTGCCTAACTGCTTGCTTATTGTATGGGCAGTCTTGTGCTATGTGATTTGTGTATCTCCATTCTATGGTGAAATATTGGCTACTAGGGTTCACTTGGGGTTGATCCATGATGGGACACACGTTTGCCATATGGTCACCACCGCAAGTATAGCACCTCTTTACTGGGGAAAATCTTGGGATTCGTTTGCTAGAGACACCTAGTTTTTGAGCTACCTTCTTTGCGAGTTCCTCAATAGATGTGGATTGAGTGGAAGAGAGGCTAGTAGAACTATCTGAATCTTTGTAGATTTTGGAAAGCTCTAATTCCTCCCCTAGGTTATCCTCGATGTCGATGCACATGCATACACACTCTTCTATGTTCCTAGGGTCTTTCAAGTACACATATGATCTCAACTTTGTGCTTAGCAATCCATCCAAGAATAAAGCCACTTGCTTGGCTGGAGTGGGTAACTCAGGGATAGGACATCTCTCTAGATATTGCCTAAACCTTCTTCCTACAAGTCTAACTGTCTCTTGGGGGGTCTGCTTGAATCTCTAAATCAATGAGGACGTATTATGCCTTATGCCACTCTTAGAGAATTCAATGATAAAAGCCTCTAAGAGTTGGTCTATGCTCCTAAACTGTCTCTCATTCAATGGTTGAAACCACGTAAGGGCTGTGTTCCTAAGGGTTAGACCAAAGGCATTATACTACGTGAATAGGTCCTCAACTTTTTCAGCTCTCAAGACTTGCCTAAACTCAGCCACATGATCATATGGGTCTCCTGTGCCATCGAAGTAGTTCTTCATGGACTTAACTAGCTGAGTCGTTCTCAAAGTCCTCGTGTGCTCTCTAGGTCTTGGTAGAGGGAATTCATCCGCATTCCTTTGGTTTCTTGGGGCTCTAGGTCTATCGAGTTCTGTCTCCGTTCTCATTCTTTCTCTTCCCAAGGGGTTCGCAAAGCTTACTTCTGGCCTATCTCTACTTCTGTCTCTTTGAGTTCCATGAGCTTGGGATGTTCCAGCTCCGGGGTGACCATAGGACACATTAGATCTTGGTTGGGGGAAAATAAATTCACCCTTCCAAGTGTAAGCATGCCTATCATGTTCTGTAACCACAAAGATCCTCTCTGAGGCATGATCTAAGTAGGTCACTCTGCCTGGGCTGTCAGGATCTTTGAGCTCAAATATCATGATTGTTCATACCTCATTTGGCTGATCAGATTTATACCTCCAAAAGGCTTCATCAGTCTCTCGGTTCAAGAGCAGATCTATGCTCTTATTGTCTTGGGGAATCCACTCTGGTGTGATAATCCTAGTGAGAACAGATCTGCCTCGGGGGGTTCTAGGTTCTACAGCCATGTTTCCTTGCTCCAGGTCACCTAAGTCTGTTTGTGGGATCATGTTTCCAAATTCGTCCGTCCTATCTGGATGATTGGTGACTACATATATGGTTCCTTCCTTGTCTAGGTATGCTCCATTTTCAAACTTGACAGCTGGGTGCTCTAGTCCAATGGATTGGTCAGGGTTTTTAATCTGGACCACAGATCTTCCTAGGCCGTCCTCATAGATGCAAGCACCTAATCGGTTGGTTCTAAGGTATTCGAGTTGCGTCTTGTAAGGGCCTTCTACCCTATGTAAATATGGCACTCCTGAACTTCCTATAGGTCTCTCCATCCCCTGAGACATCTCAGACTCGCTAGTTTCAGAGCTAGGGTAGTATGAGTGATAGCTCAATTGCTGGGCCCAAGACCTAGCAGTGTGATTTACACTAGCCTCTGAAGACCTAAGACTTTGTCTATCTCTTTCTAGATGTCGTCCTGATCTAAGGTTCATATGCCTATTGGAGTAGTCCCTATTTTTACCCAAGGTACAGCCTCGTTGCCAATCAATTTGTATCAATCACTTGGTTCTTTTTTAGTTGATTGTCGTGTTTATGATCTTGTCAGGTATCACATCGTCAAGAATACTTAGGCTAATTTCCGCACTTTAATGTTGATCGTCTCATGTTAGGTTCTTTTCCTTTAAAGTTGTCGATCACACACAGGTTATCTCTTGACTTGAACTTGATTTCTTAGATAGTCTTTGACTTGCCTTATGCCTATCGTTGCCCTGACTTACTTATAGCACTATTCACATGTAGCCTAAGCTAGGAATTGACAAAGGGAGTTGAGAGTATTCCAACCTCACTTGCAGATCCCTTGCTCTTTGGTGCACAAGAACCCAGTTCTCAAGCTTGTAGATTACCCTTGCTTTGGATGTCTTCTAGTGCTCTCAGTGGACCTGTAAAACTCCCAAAGTTAGCTCAAGACTTAGATTCAAAGGACACAAAAAAATCACTTTCATTCATGTAATTCAAAGTTCAACTGTTCTTTTGGCTTTATGGAAAACAATCCTGAAGACCCCTTAGCTTTTCTTCCCCCTAGGTATAGTCACTTCAAAATAGTATGTCTAATAATCCTGATATTAATTTTACCGTAACAAACCACGAGCTTTCCAACAAACCAAAAATCACAGCAAACAGACTTCATATGAGAAAGTTATGACTGTTCAGGGATCTAGGGTTAAAAGAGGGTAAAATAGGTTATCAGGAAAACAAGATTTTCTCTCAAGTTACAAGTGTCGGGGCCTCACAAATCACTATTTGCTTGATAAATATGCCTAGAATTTACCCCAAAAACATGTAATGAAAACCCTAGAAATTTGGCCGAAAAAGCCTATCAATCGCGATCGACAGGTCTGTCAATCGCGATTGACAGAGGTGTTCGTCGGGGCCTGTCGATCGCGATCAACACGTCAGTCACGATTGGTAGTGTCAATCGCGATTGACAGAGTCGATCGTGAGTCCTGTCAATCACGATCGATGGTGTCAATCACGATTGGTACTTTTTCCGAGATTTTTGCCGTGATTTTAGTCGATCGGGGATGTGTCCGTCGCGATGGACACGTGGCAATGCGAGTTTTGGTGTCAATCGTCAAATTTCAGTCAGTCACGATCGACAGTGTCAATCGTGATTGACTGAATCCTACGTGGCAGTCGGTCGATCGTGGGGTCTATCGATCGCGATCGACACGTCTGTCGGTCGCGATTGACAGGTCTGTCGGTCGCAATTGACAGGTCTCTCGATCGCGATTGATAGAGAAACTCAGAATTTTTTTACTGTGTTTAGTGATTTAGGATGTGCTCATCATGTGCATCATTATGTTGTACTTTGCTTACCAAATAGGCGATTTTTCTGTCGATCGCGATTGATAGAGGTCAACGACACAGAGACAGTTTCGAGCTTGTCTGTACTTGCGTAGCCTGCTGGAGATGGTGGGATAGCCAGATCCTGCAAGAAAACTCAAGAAACATTCAAAAAGAGTGCACACAAATCACTCTCTCGCTCTCTCTCACAAGTGGAATGAGGGAAATGGAGGGGAGAAGGTGATATGATCAAAAACTGAAATTTTTGCGATGATGGAGATGGAGGTGGGAGATGGTGATGATGGTGATGGTGATGATGATGATGAAGTAAAAAAGAGAAAAATAAGAAAAAATAAAGAAATTACCTACAACGCCAATGTCACAACTCTACATCTTACCATCACAGCTCATCCTCAAAGCTCGATCCCCGGCAACGGCGCCAAAATTTGGTGTAGCTCAGTGATGAGTAGCACCTCCTTTAATGTCAATCCAAGGAGATGTGAGGATGGTATGAAGACCTCGAACAAGTGATGGCACAAATGCATGAGTGAGAAGCACACTAACATGCACACACATACACGCACACGTGCACATACGGTAAGACAAAGAGAGAGAAGCAATGAAATTCTTTAGATTACTTCCAAAGTGCTCATACAATTTCAAATCTATTACAAGCTAACCCCAAAAATGAGCTCTCTAGCTTTATTTATAGTTTTTGACTAGTTTTTGGCCCTGTCCAGACCTAGTGTCTGGCCTAGTTAAAAATTAGGTTCTAGGGCCTATTTGAGGGCTCAAACGGAGTCTAAAAAATATGAAAATGGATAAGAAGCTACTTCTAATGCTCCTCAAGCTCAAGGACTCCTTGGCTTGCACAAAATGGAGCTACAAAAATATGAAATGGTATTTACAGTGGCCTTTAGTGATGAAAATCACTATTTTTGTAGGGATTTCCTCTAACAATTTGACATACACATCTTCGAGCTCCCTACTTGCTCCTTCTCCTTGTGTGTCCACCTCTTTGATATGCTTTAGCTTCATGAAAAAAATAATGGCCTACTTGCCAGATCTTCCTTGACTACTCTGTCTGCTTGTGCCTTCTCTTCGCTCCGACTCCCTTCATTGGCTTCCTTGTCTTGTGAGTCCTTTAGTTCCTTGACTGCTACCAACACTTACACATCCATAGTTGGGTGTCTTCATGCATCCATGATTGGTCTTCGGATCCCACACTATGGATTGATACGTCATCCTCTTCTTTATGTACCGAGTTCCATTGTAGAGGTGGGACATGTTGGTAAGAGTATGTATGGAGATTTATCCTTGTGGTTGTGCCCCTGTGTTGCAGGTACATTGTGTCTCTTCCCTAGTCCTGCACTAACCTTAGTTGTCTCATAAAGGATATTCCCAAGATCATTTCATAGTTACTTGCCTTGTCGAATTGGCAAATGGCTAACGTGTGCTCGAATTCTACTCCACATGTTGTAAGTACAACATTCTCGAACAATCCAAGAGGTTTTTCTGTGTGACCATCAACTAATTGTAATTTCATTCTTGTGGGTCATAAAGCTAGTTTTGTCCACTTCTCCCATATTTCTTTTGTGGCTATTGCTACTCTAGCTCTTGTTTCTAGAATTGCTTTCGTGGTGTAACCTCGAAAAGTAATGGGTAGAAATGTGTTACCTTCATCTCCTTCGCTGAAATCTCCTACTTTGTCTATAGGGATTTGGACTATATGCACATCTCCATTAGCCTCCTTATTGATTGTCTTTGCTTCCTTTTGCCCCATTTGCTTAGCCAATTTAGTCCATACTTGTGGTTTGATTTTCAGTAATTCCTCCAAAGTTATGGATCACTACACTTTTGTCTCCTTCGACTTTCGTGCTATATTCGAAGTTTTGCTTGAGGTTTCTCGTCCTTTTTTTCTTATTGTTGGGGCATGATAAAGCTAGAAATTCGGCTCATACTCTCCCATGTAGTTAGATAGAGTGTTTATGCTTTCCAATTCCTCTCTATCCTGTTATGAACATTCCTCATGGTTTATCTCTTGGTTCATTATTCCTTGGTTCCTAGACGCATCTAGTTCCTCAGAATGCGGATTAATTCCCTCAGTTTTCCTCCATCTTTCTTCTTGGACTCTATCCCATAGATCCTCAAGCCAATTAGCTTCAACTTCCGTTATCACATAACTTCTTTCATGATTTTCAATGCTTACGCTTTCGGCTTTCTTGACAATCCTCCTTTCTTCTGAAGGTTCATGTGCTTCTAAACATTCTTGAAATTCTCTATCATATTCCTAGACGCATCTAGTTCTTCAGAATGCGGATCAATTCCCTCAGTTTTCCTCCATCTTTCTTCTTGGACTCTATCCCGTAGATCCTCAAGCCAATTAGCTTCAACTTCCATTATCACATAACTTCTTTCATGATTTTCAATGCTTACGCTTTTGGCTTTCTTGACAATCCTCCTTTCTTCTGAAGGTTCATGTGCTTCTAAACATTCTTGAAATTCTCTATCATGTATTCTTGTTTCTGGGAGACTTAGGATAGGTTTCTCTAGTGTGTTATGAGCAATTTCAATAAACTTTTTGCCGGTCTCTAGCCTTTATTTTTCCATATCTCCTCTTCGGTACCTTAATTCATGTTGTTCCAAAATTTGTCCTACTTTGATCATGGATTGATATGCTTTTATCTACATGGCTAGATCTTTAGGCATTGGATCAACTAGAACTGACCTAGCTTGTTGTTTCGGCTGCTCTTTCTTCTCTTTAATAGAATTCTTAATAGCTATAGGATTCTTAGATTGATTTGGCTCTTCTTTGCTCTTCTCTTCCTCCTTCTTTTGAGTCCACTTGTTTCTCAATTTCTCTCATCGAGCTTTCCATCTTTGAGTTCTTTTTACCTTGGACTTTTCTTCAGACTCTTCCGAGTCTGCCACTATTTGAGGCATCAATGTTTTTGGTTTGTTGGTTTCTCGCACGATTGAATTTAGCCTTTCCAAGCTTTCCTTAGCTCTTGCTCTAGTAATAGTCTTTAACAGTACCATATATTCCTTGTCACTTCTAGAAGGCATTACCACTTCTACTACATTTATCTAAGTAGTTTGGGTTGTCTTGTTAGGGTTTTTAGGACAATCCCTAAACAAATGCGCCTTTCCAAAATAACTACAATACCCTTCCCAAACTTAGGTGGTGGTTGGTAAGACAGAGTGCATTCCCTGATGAAATGGTCTCCCACAGCAATAAGAGGGTCCTCTAGGGGCTGGAGGTCTAATCAAGGGTCTAGAAGGTGCTTAGGCTCTTGGAGTCATGTACATTAATGCAGAATATTCAGATCTCTATTCGTGTGAGCTATCATAGGCCTCTTCTCCATAAGGGTGTTTCTCATAGCTGTGCTCATAGTTCATTGACTCAACTTCATATGCATAGTATTCTCCCGAGTTTTGATCATAAAGTTGATTATGGCTGTCAGGGCCAATTAGTGAAGTGGTCGGTACTAGGGCTCTCTCAGTGTTCTCTTCTGCTTGGGAAAATTTCACTGGAACAACATTCTATGGGTGAGATGGCTAATGTCCTAACAATGGCTATAGTGGATTGTATCTTGGGTAGTCGTATGGTCATTGAAAGGGAGGTGGGTTCTGTTACTGAGGATATCTAGGAAATTCCCTTCCTTGGTCTCTAACTGGGTATCCATATGGCCTGAATTGTGTTGGTTGGACAGGTCTAGGTTGTCTAAGGTAAGGATAGTTTTCATGTATTGTGATTTGTGTATGTTTGTTCAATACTGCAGTACTGAGCTTGATTCTTGTTGGAAGAGATGGTGGATAATCACAACAGATGAATTGGTGAAGCCAAACCCTGCTTCAAGCCTACTATAAGTGATGACAAGAGAGTGTTGTAGGCATCTTTAGCTAGCTAATAAACATAAATGATCACATATGTTGCTTGGAAGATGATGCACAAATGATAGGATCAAAGTAGATAAGTAGGCATATGATCTAATGTACAATTTGGTTGAGACCCCCTACTCAGAGTTTTACACAATTCTCTAAGTATAGTAGAAATTGATGAAATTCCTTTTGGGGAACTTCAATTAGATTAACAAGATACCAATCATGAGTGGAATAATCTAAAATGATAAAATTTATGCAGAGAAATATGTTTAGAAAGTTAAGCATCCATCTCGACTTTTACCAGCATTGATAGTCACAGCCGAGTGAGTAATGTTTGATCAATATCTGATGATCGAGTGAAGCTTTAGTAATGAAACTTTGTACGATTAAAGTAGACATTATGCTGAAGATGTTATGTTTTAAATCATGCAAAATGATTCAATAGATAGTGAGGACTAGCTCAGACAAAATCACTGTTTTGATGAAGTGTGATAGAGATATGAGAGTAGGAAGTAATGAACATGTATGTAGTGATTCAAGTATAATTACAATGTCATTGGCAATATGACATTGCTCAATGAGTGAGGAATGGGTGAGCTATTGTATGATCTCCTCTTCTCAATGAAAGTACACAGATATGATCTCTCAACCTCGAGATGCACATGGGATTACTTTCTCTTTGTGATCTCCTTAAAGGTTGATTGGAGGACTCGTGTAGATCCTCTAGCTTTTTGTGTTTGCACTTGCCGCTTGACTTCCAAGATTTGAAGTCAGTATGCTCCTCATCTTCTGAGTTGATGTCCTCTACTTGGTGTTGTTCTTCTTGAGTTAGGGTTGGAAAATCATTTTCCAAATCATATGGTAATTTGACCTTCCTGCGATCATTTTCAAACTAAGAGTTATTCTCATCAAATACTACATCCCTACTAACTATGAATGCCTTTTTAGTTGGGATTATAAAGTCTATATCCCTTTTGATTTTGATCATGCCCAATAAATATGCATTTCTCAGCCTTAAGGTCAAGTTTTCCTTTGATTTGTGATGGGATGTGTGCATAGGCAATGCACCCAAATATTTTGCAATGATCCAATGAGGGTCTCTTGCCATTCCAAGCTTCATATGGTTTCATACCATCCAATTGGATGGAAGCCTATTAACCAAATAGGTAGCTTTAGAAACAACCTCTACCCATAAATAATTAGGTAATTTTTTCTCATTTAACATAGACCTAGCTACCTCAACAATTAACCTGTTCCTTCTCTCTACCACTCCATTCAATTTAGGGGTATATTTGGTTGTTACTTCCCTCTTTATGCATCTATCCTATAGAAATAGATCAAACTCATCTGAAAAGAACTCACCACCTCCATTAGACCTGATTCTCTTCAAGGTCCTTCCTTTTTGGTCTTCAACTATGTGAAGAGATGGATAGGTATGTGCTTGAAGATGAAGAGGTGTTGCAAAATCCTTGATCTACACCAGCCAAATGAACTCCAGAAGCATATGGTGGGCCCTTTTAGCTTGCCAATGGATGTATTGGACACCCTATGTACCTTGGAAGATCACTCTCAAAAAGATAGATCAAAACAGATAAGTTGGAGTTAGCTCAGAGGTGAAAACTTGCTATTCTTGGTTCATACACTTGTCCAGTGTTTTACATAATTCTCTAAGCACAACAGCAATTAGCTTAATTCCTCTTGGGGAAGTCTAGGTAACTTAAAGAGCTAACTTTCAAGAGTAATCACATCAAAAATAATTGACCACACACTGAGAATGAGTTTTAACAACGGATGACATCATCCCGATTTTCACGGCCTCCTACAATTTGAGACCAGTGAGCCAAAAAATAAACATAACTACAAATTTAGAAATCCAATGATTATGAACATTTGTATGGTTATACTAGACAGTAAGCTGAATCCAACAAGCTTTAAATCACTGAATTTGGATAAGTAACTGTTGGTGCAGACCAATCACCAATTGAAGTTAAGATCAAGTCTTGAAGCAAAGAAGGTGGTTACATTCACAGGATGAATGATATGTACACATATGTACATTAGTGAAGACATAGATCACTTATACTTTTGTCTAGTTACAAGTTTGTACATATTTGCCTATAAATACTTTGGAAAAATGTCAGGGCAATAGAGGAGACAATAGGAGAGTATGAGAATAGTGCATTTGTAAGTTGTAAGACTCATTAGAGTTCATAGGAATGAGAAGAAGTCTCTCTCACAACTCAATTTTGATTTTCTGAGGAATAGAAGAAAAATTGCGCCCGAAGTTTTTGTGTCCTCTCCTTCTGTGGTAAAGCTTTTGTGGAATGCTTTTGTACAAGTCTAAGTCTAGAGTTGATCAACCTCTGTATAAAGTTTTAGCTTCCAATTGTAATCAGGTTAAGAGAATTGTGTGTAGGAACATTCATATGTGAAGAATGTTCACAGTCTCCTGAAACAGGCGCAGATTTCGAATTCAAGAAAATGAGTAGTGCTCAGTGCACAGTGTAAAGTTTTACACATGTGATAGCTCAAAATCTAAGTTAGGAGATAAGCTATCTACAACTAAAAGGATTTTATCAAACGGGTTCGACATTGGGAGAACCAAAGCTAAGAAGTTGCAGGTGTTGAAGTCGCTACTGCAGAGAAGGAGATTTACACATAGGTAACTTGTTTGTGTTATTTCTCAGAGTATACTGAATCATTTGAAGAGATTCAAGTTGCAAAAGGTGCGCAACCTTAAGGCGAAGTAACCTACAAAGTTTTATCAAAAACTTTACACAAATGGTTAGTCAATTAGAGATTAATCTGCAGCAGACTTTTCTGAGAAGTTGAGTTTTTTCAGAATAGTTGATTTTCTGATAAGTTGGTGAATGTTCTCTAAGTTTGGTGGAGTCTGAAGTTGTTCTTGATATAGAGGTGGTCTTAATTCAAGGTCAACTTGTTCTTTTGGAGATTAACACTCTCCATCAGTGGTATCAGAGCAGGATGTGTCAAAATTGAAGTGAAGAAGAGTCCGACTACTGCAGAAATACAAATCTTTACATCTCGAAGGTGCAAAAGGATAAAGGTTGAAGAAAACTTGAAGGTAGACACACTGAAGTTATCAAAGGATCAGAAGGAGTAAGATTCAAAGTCAAGGTACATTTATTTCTCATAAAGATTAAAGAATTGACAATACAGGTAAAGAAACAATGGGAGATAGTCTCCAAATTGAGAAGCTGGATAGAGAGAACTATCCTGCATGGTCAATGAGGATGCAAGCTCATCTTATGAGCAAAGATCTGATGGGATACATCACAGGAGAGGAAGAAAAGCCAGAATTTAGAGACTCTAGTGTTCCAACTAGAGAGGAGCTTGCAGACATGAAGAATTGGATGAAGAAGGATGCTCAAGCAAGGAGCATAATCTACATGGCAGTCAATGACTATTTGCTTCCTCACATTAGAGGACTTGAAAGTGCATGTGACGTTTGGAATGCTTTGGAAGAGCATTTCCAAAACACAACCAAATCAAGGAAGGATTCACTATGGGCTGAATTTACTACTTTCAAGAAGAAGGCCTCACAATCAATCTCTGATTATGTGACAAAGATGAAGGACATTGCAGATTCTTTAGGTGCAGTGGATGAAGATATTGAAGAAGATAAATTGGTAAGACAAATTCTCACAGGGCTAAGAGGAGATGAGAAGTGGAAGCCTTTCATTTTGTCTACAGAACTTTCATTACATCACTTCACTCCTGATTCGAATCAATTGTTAGGTCATATGCTAACTTTTGAGAATGATATCAAAGGAGATGTTGATAAGAGTGCAGGTCATGCAATGTACTCTAAAGACAAGAAGAAAGCTAACAAAGGAAAGTAACAATCAGGTGAAGAAGAAGGTACTTCAAACCAAGCAAATTTCATAAGAGGAAGAGGAAATGGCAGAAGTAGAGGAATAGGCAGAAACAACAAAGATAATGCAAGAGCTTGTTGGATATGTGGTAAGACCAATCATCTATCTCATGATTGTTGGCACAATAATCAGAACAATGGTAATTATCAGAACTTTAATCAAAGAGCAAGAGGTGGTAGATTTCAGAGAGGAAACTTCAGAGGTAGAGGTGGTAGGAATTCTTTTGGAAGAGGTGGAGGAAGAAGCTTCCAAAATCAATCCTATAATAACACCTACTACAACTATGCATCAGATCAGAAGGAGGACTCGACTCTCATTATGAATGCAACATGTGAAACCTCACATGAGGACATGAGAGTGTTCTATATTGATTCAGGATGTAGTAATCATTTAAGTGGAAATATTGCTTTGATGACTGATCTAGATCATAATGCAATTAATCATACAGTTCAGACAGGTGATAATACAAAGCATAAGGTAAAGTCAATTGGTTCAGTCAAAGCTAAAGATGGGAGCACTCTTCTGAGTAAGGTTCTTTATGTTCCCACAATTCCAAAGAATTTGATCAGTGTAGGTCAAATTGTGGAAAAAGGATATGAGGTAAGGTTCACCAATGATGGAGTCTATGTTGAAGACCCTAGTCAAGGGTATAAACAGGTTGTTACAGGAAAGAAAGAAGGAAGATTGTTCACATTGAAGATTCAAGGTAATGTTGGTCATGCCTTGTTCACTTATGGAGGACATAAGATCTCTGAGTTAGATCTTTGGCACAAAAGACTTGGACATTTCAATGAGAGAGGTATTAAAGAAATGATTAAAAATGATTCAGTGCTTGGGTTGCCTAACATTGCAGGTCAACACATGACATACAGATGTGAGGCATGTCAATTAGGTAAGGCTCATAAGCAATCCTATTCCAACCATGGGTTTATGTATTCAGAGAAACTTGAGTTGGTGCATACAGATGTGTGGGGTCCTTCAAAGGACTTTAGTATAAATGGTTCAAGATATTATGTCATATATGTTGATGATGCTACCAGGTGGATCACAATTTATGTGATTAAAGAAAATTCAGAAGTGTTTAATACATTTAAACACTATCATGCATATGCAGAAAGGATTACGGGTCAAAAATTGAAGAGAATAAGGTCAGATGGAGGGGGAGAGTATTTTTCAAATGATTTCAGTGATTACTTGTGGAATGCAGGTATAAAAAGAGAGGTTACTTGCAGGTACTCTCCTCAACAAAATGTTGTAGCAGAAAGAAGAAATAGGACTCTTGTTGAGTTTGCAAGATCCATGATGAAGGAGAAAAATTGCCCAAATTATTTGTGGGCTGAGGCTGTAAATACAGCTACTTATTTGGTTAATAGGCTACCATGTAAAGCCTTGCAGGGTATGACACCTTATGAGGCATGGTGGGGTAAGAGACCTACACTAGACCACTGCAAAGTATTTGGATGTTTGGCCTATGCATATGTGCCATCACAATTAAGGCACAAATTGGAACCTAAAGCTGAAAAATATGTGTTTATTGGTTATGATGATAAGCAGATGGAATACAGGTTGTGGAATCCATCCACAAAACATTTTCTTGTATCAAAAGATGTTACATTAGATGAGCAAGGTACTTGGTATGCAAGTACTATCAATATAAATACAGATGATGAAGAAATTGTGAGCCAAAGGAAAGGTAAATCAAAGGTTTAGATATTTGATGAGCAAGAGAATAATGAAGTGCAGGTTGAAGTGGAAGAAACACCAAGATTTGATCCTGAATGTGAAGAACCAGAAACCTCAAGAAGTGGAGAACTTAGGAGGTCTACAAGGAACAGATGGCAACCTACAAGGTATAGCTATGATACTTCATTCTTGACTACTAAGGATTATGCTTACATGATTAAAGCAGATGAAGACCCTTCTACATTTGAAGAGGCAAAAGGTAAGGAGATTTGGGAAAAAGCTATGCAAGAAGAATATGATGCATTGATGGAGAATCAAACATGGGATTTGGTTCCAAAGCCAAATAGCCAGAAGATCATTGGATGCAAATGGGTCTATAAGACAAAGAGATTTGCAGATGGAAGTGTGTCTAGGTACAAAGCTAGACTTGTTGTAAAAGGGTTTGCTCAGACATATGGTATTGACTATGATGAGACTTATAGTCCAGTGGCAAAAATGACAACCATCAGAACACTCATAGCAATTGCTGCATGCAAAGGTTGGAAATTGTGTCAATTAGATGTGAAGAATGCTTTTTTGAATGGTTATATTTCAGATGATGTTTTCATGGAGCAACCTCAAGGATTCAAAGATGGAAGATATCCAGATCATGTGTGTAAGCTCAAGAGAGCTTTATATGGCTTGAAGCAGGCCCCAAGGGCATGGAACTATAGGCTTGTAAAGTTCCTAAAAGAACTTGGATTTCAAGTATCCAAAGCAGATAGTAGCTTGCTTGTTAAAGCAAGTGATGATGGGTTCATTTACATATGTATATATGTTGATGATATAATTCTTACAGGTACAGATGAGAAAGGCATACAAAGCCTAAAGAAGCAAATGGAGAAAGAGTTCAAAATCAGTGACTTGGGAGATTTGTCATATTTTTTGGGCATGGAGATTTCATACACTCAACATGGAGTGTATGTGACTCAAGAGAGGTATTTGAAGAACTTGTTAACCAAGTTTAAAATGAATGATTGCAGAGTAGCACCTACTCCAATGGAGGTGAATCACAAATTAAGCAGATTTGGAGGTGAAGAATTCAAGGACATGAAGCAATATCAGAGTTTGGTTGGTAGTCTTATCTATGCTACATTAACTAGGCCTGATTTATCATATGCAGTTGGGGTGTTGTCTCAATTTATGCATTGTCCTAGAAAAGAGCATTGGATTGCAGGTCAAAGAGTGTTGAGGTACATTAAGGGTACACTCAAGGAAGGTTTGTATTATGGTTTTACATCAGATACAAATATCAAGATCTATAGTGATGCAGATTGGGCAGGTAATCCAAATGGTAGAAGGTCAACCTATGGATACATGTGTTATGTGGGAGATAAGTTAATCTCCTGGTGCTCAAAGAAGCAACATACAGTTGCTTTGTCATCTATAGAAGCAGAGTACAAAGGCATGGTTGAAGCTGCAAAAGAAGTGATTTGGCTTAAGACTCTCATGAAGAGTTTTGATATTATACAGAGCATACCTATCATTTATGGTGATAACTTGAGTTCATTATATCTAGCTGCTAATCCTGTTTTTCATGCCAGGACCAAACACATTGAGATACAGTATCACTTTCTAAGAGAGAAGGAGATGGATAAGGAGATTGAAGTTATACATACTTCAACAAAAGATCAGATAGCTGATATGCTTACAAAAAGTTTAGATGGACCAAAGTTACAGAAGCTCAAAGATATGGCAGGCATAAAGAAGATAAGAGAAACCTCAATTGATGATTGAGGGGGAGCTGTTGGTGCAGACCAATCACCAATTGAAGTTAAGATCAAGTCTTGAAGCAAAGAAGGTGGTTACATTCACACGATGAATGATATGTACACATATGTACATTAGTGAAGACATAGATCACTTATACTTTTGTCTAGTTACAAGTTTGTACATATTTGCCTATAAATACTTTGGAAAAATGTCAGGGCAATAGAGGAGACAATAGGAGAGTATGATAATAGTGCATTTGTAAGTTGTAAGACTCATTAGAGTTCATAGGAATGAGAAGAAGTCTCTCTCACAACTCAATTCTGATTTTCTGAGGAATAGAAGAAAAACTGCGCCCGAAGTTTTTGTGTCCTCTCCTTCTGTGGTAAAGCTTTTGTGGAATGCTTTTGTACAAGTCTAAGTCTAGAGTTGATCAACCTCTGTACAAAGTTTTAGCTTCCAATTGTAATCAGGTTAAGAGAATTGTGTGTAGGAACATTTATATGTGAAGAATGTTCACAGTCTCCTGAAACAGGCGCAGATTTCGAATTCAAGAGAATGAGTAGTGCTCAGTGCACAGTGTAAAGTTTTACACATGTGATAGCTCAAAATCTAAGTTAGGAGATAAGCTATCTACAACTAAAAGGATTTTATCAAACGGGTTCGACATTGGGAGAACCAAAGCTAAGAAGTTGCAGGTGTTGAAGTCGCTACTGCAGAGAAGGAGATTTACACATAGGTAACTTGTTTGTGTTATTTCTGAGAGTATACTGAATCATTTGAAGAGATTCAAGTTGCAAAAGGTGCGCAACCTTAAGGCAAAGTAACCTACAAAGTTTTATCAAAAACTTTACACAAATGGTTAGTCAATTAGAGATTAATCTGCAGCAGACTTTTCTGAGAAGTTGAGTTTTTTCAGAATAGTTGATTTTCTGATAAGTTGGTGAATGTTCTCTAAGTTTGGTGGAGTCTGAAGTTGTTCTTGATATAGAGGTGGTCTAAATTCAAGGTCAACTTGTTCTTTTGGAGATTAACACTCTCCATCAGTGGTATCAGAGCAGGATGTGTCAAAATTGAAGTGAAGAAGACTCCGACTACTGCAGAATAACAAATCTTTACATCTCGAAGGTGCAAAAGGATAAAGGTTGAAGAAAACTTGAAGGTAGACACACTGAAGTTATCAAAGGATCAGAAGGAGTAAGATTCAAAGTCAAGGTACATTTATTTCTCATAAAGATTAAAGAATTGACAATACAGGTAAAGAAACAATGGGAGATAGTCTCCAAATTGAGAAGCTGGATAGAGAGAACTATCCTGCATGGTCAATGAGGATGCAAGCTCATCTTATGAGCAAAGATCTGATGGGATACATCACAGGAGAGGAAGAAAAGCCAGAATTTAGAGACTCTAGTGTTCCAACTAGAGAGGAGCTTGCAGACATGAAGAATTGGATGAAGAAGGATGCTCAAGCAAGGAGCATAATCTACATGGCAGTCAATGACTATTTGCTTCCTCACATTAGAGGACTTGAAAGTGCATGTGACATTTGGAATGCTTTGGAAGAGCATTTCCAAAACACAACCAAATCAAGGAAGGCTTCACTATGGGCTGAATTTACTACTTTCAAGAAGAAGGCCTCACAATCAATCTCTGATTATGTGACAAAGATGAAGGACATTGCAGATTCTTTAGGTGCAGTGGATGAAGATATTGAAGAAGATAAATTGGTAAGACAAATTCTCACAGGGCTAAGAGGAGATGAGAAGTGGAATCCTTTTATTTTGTCTACAGAACTTTCATTACATCACTTCACTCCTGATTTGAATCAATTGTTAGGTCATATGCTAACTTTTTAGAATGATATCAAAGGAGATGTTGATAAGAGTGCAGGTCATGCAATGTACTCTAAAGACAAGAAGAAAGCTAACAAAGGAAAGTAACAATCAGGTGAAGAAGAAGGTACTTCAAACCAAGCAAATTTCATAAGAGGAAGAGGAAATGGCAGAAGTAGAGGAATAGGCAGAAACAACAAAGATAATGCAAGAGCTTGTTGGATATGTGGTAAGACCAATCATCTATCTCATGATTGTTGGCACAATAATCAGAACAATGGTAATTATCAGAACTTTAATCAAAGAGCAAGAGGTGGTAGATTTCAGAGAGGAAACTTCAGAGGTAGAGGTGGTAGGAATTCTTTTGGAAGAGGTGGAGGAAGAAGCTTCCAAAATCAATCCTATAATAACACCTACTACAACTATGCATCAGATCAGAAGGAGGACTCGACTCTCATTATGAATGCAACATGTGAAACCTCACATGAGGACATGAGAGTGTTCTATATTGATTCAGGATGTAGTAATCATTTAAGTGGAAATATTGCTTTGATGACTGATCTAGATCATAATGCAATTAATCATACGGTTCAGACAGGTGATAATACAAAGCATAAGGTAAAGTCAATTGGTTCAGTCAAAGCTAAAGATGGGAGCACTCTTCTGAGTAAGGTTCTTTATGTTCCCACAATTCCAAAGAATTTGATCAGTGTAGGTCAAATTGTGGAAAAAGGATATGAGGTAAGGTTCACCAATGATGGAGTCTATGTTGAAGACCCTAGTCAAGGGTATAAACAGGTTGTTACAGGAAAGAAAGAAGGAAGATTGTTCACATTGAAGATTCAAGGTAATGTTGGTCATGCCTTGTTCACTTATGGAGGACATAAGATCTCTGAGTTAGATCTTTGGCACAAAAGACTTGGACATTTCAATGAGAGAGGTATTAAAGAAATGATTAACAATGATTCAGTGCTTGGGTTGCCTAACATTGCAGGTCAACACATGACATACAGATGTGAGGCATGTCAATTAGGTAAGGCTCATAAGCAATCCTATTCCAAGCATGGGTTTATGTATTCAGAGAAACTTGAGTTGGTGCATACAGATGTGTGGGGTCCTTCAAAGGACTTTAGTATAAATGGTTCAAGATATTATGTCATATATGTTGATGATGCTACCAGGTGGATCACAATTTATGTGATTAAAGAAAAGTCAGAAGTGTTTAATACATTTAAACACCATCATGCATATGCAGAAAGGATTACGGGTCAAAAATTGAAGAGACTAAGGTCAGATGGAGGGGGAGAGTATTTTTCAAATGATTTCAGTGATTACTTGTGGAATGCAGGTATAAAAAGAGAGGTTACTTGCAGGTACTCTCCTCAACAAAATGGTGTAGCAGAAAGAAGAAATAGGACTCTTGTTGAGTTTGCAAGATCCATGATGAAGGAGAAAAATTGCCCAAATTATTTGTGGGCTGAGGCTGTAAATACAGCTACTTATTTGGTTAATAGGCTACCATGTAAAGCCTTGCAGGGTATGACACCTTATGAGGCATGGTGGGGTAAGAGACCTACACTAGACCACTGCAAAGTATTTGGATGTTTGGCCTATGCATATGTGCCATCACAATTAAGGCACAAATTGGAACCTAAAGCTGAAAAATATGTGTTTATTGGTTATGATGATAAGCAGATGGAATACAGGTTGTGGAATCCATCCACAAAACATTTTCTTGTATCAAAAGATGTTACATTTGATGAGCAAGGTACTTGGTATGCAGGTACTATCAATATAAATACAGATGATGAAGAAATTGTGAGCCAAAGGAAAGGTAAATCAAAGGTTCAGATATTTGATGAGCAAGAGAATAATGAAGTGCAGGTTGAAGTGGAAGAAACACCAAGATTTGATCCTGAATGTGAAGAACCAGAAACCTCAAGAAGTGGAGAACTTAGGAGGTCTACAAGGAACAGATGGCAACCTACAAGGTATAGCTATGATACTTCATTCTTGACTACTAAGGATTATGCTTACATGATTAAAGCAGATGAAGACCCTTCTACATTTGAAGAGGCAAAAGGTAAGGAGATTTGGGAAAAAGCTATGCAAGAAGAATATGATGCATTGATGGAGAATCAAACATGGGATTTGGTTCCAAAGCCAAATAGCCAGAAGATCATTGGATGCAAATGGGTCTATAAGACAAAGAGATTTGCAGATGGAAGTGTGTCTAGGTACAAAGCTAGACTTGTAGTAAAAGGGTTTGCTCAGACATATGGTATTGACTATGATGAGACTTATAGTCCAGTGGCAAAAATGACAACCATCAGAACACTCATAGCAATTGCTGCATGCAAAGGTTGGAAATTGTGTCAATTAGATGTGAAGAATGCTTTTTTGAATGGTTATATTTCAGATGATGTTTTCATGGAGCAACCTCAAGGATTCAAAGATGGAAGATATCCAGATCATGTGTGTAAGCTCAAGAGAGCTTTATATGGCTTGAAGCAGGCCCCAAGGGCATGGAACTATAGGCTTGTAAAGTTCCTAAAAGAACTTGGATTTCAAGTATCCAAAGCAGATAGTAGCTTGCTTGTTAAAGCAAGTGATGATGGGTTCATTTACATATGTATATATGTTGATGATATAATTCTTACAGGTACAGATGAGAAAGGCATACAAAGCCTAAAGAAGCAAATGGAGAAAGAGTTCAAAATCAGTGACTTGGGAGATTTGTCATATTTTTTGGGCATGGAGATTTCATACACTCAACATGGAGTGTATGTGACTCAAGAGAGGTATTTGAAGAACTTGTTAACCAAGTTTAAAATGAATGATTGCAGAGTAGCACCTACTCCAATGGAGGTGAATCACAAATTAAGCAGATTTGGAGGTGAAGAATTCAAGGACATGAAGCAATATCAGAGTTTGGTTGGTAGTCTTATCTATGCTACATTAACTAGGCCTGATTTATCATATGCAGTTGGGGTGTTGTCTCAATTTATGCATTGTCCTAGAAAAGAGCATTGGATTGCAGGTCAAAGAGTGTTGAGGTACATTAAGGGTACACTCAAGGAAGGTTTGTATTATGGTTTTACATCAGATACAAATATCAAGATCTATAGTGATGCAGATTGGGCAGGTAATCCAAATGATAGAAGGTCAACCTATGGATACATGTGTTATGTGGGAGATAAGTTAATCTCCTGGTGCTCAAAGAAGCAACATACAGTTGCTTTGTCATCTATAGAAGCAGAGTACAAAGGCATGGTTGAAGCTGCAAAAGAAGTGATTTGGCTTAAGACTCTCATGAAGAGTTTTGATATTATACAGAGCATACCTATCATTTATGGTGATAACTTGAGTTCATTATATCTAGCTGCTAATCCTGTTTTTCATGCCAGGACCAAACACATTGAGATACAGTATCACTTTCTAAGAGAGAAGGAGATGGATAAGGAGATTGAAGTTATACATACTTCAACAAAAGATCAGATAGCTGATATGCTTACAAAAAGTTTAGATGGACCAAAGTTACAGAAGCTCAAAGATATGGCAGGCATAAAGAAGATAAGAGAAACCTCAATTGATGATTGAGGGGGAGCTGTTGGTGCAGACCAATCACCAATTGAAGTTAAGATCAAGTCTTGAAGCAAAGAAGGTGGTTACATTCACACGATGAATGATATGTACACATATGTACATTAGTGAAGACATAGATCACTTATACTTTTGTCTAGTTACAAGTTTGTACATATTTGCCTATAAATACTTTGGAAAAATGTCAGGGCAATAGAGGAGACAATAGGAGAGTATGATAATAGTGCATTTGTAAGTTGTAAGACTCATTAGAGTTCATAGGAATGAGAAGAAGTCTCTCTCACAACTCAATTCTGATTTTCTGAGGAATAGAAGAAAAACTGCGCCCGAAGTTTTTGTGTCCTCTCCTTCTGTGGTAAAGCTTTTGTGGAATGCTTTTGTACAAGTCTAAGTCTAGAGTTGATCAACCTCTGTACAAAGTTTTAGCTTCCAATTGTAATCAGGTTAAGAGAATTGTGTGTAGGAACATTTATATGTGAAGAATGTTCACAGTCTCCTGAAACAGGCGCAGATTTCGAATTCAAGAGAATGAGTAGTGCTCAGTGCACAGTGTAAAGTTTTACACATGTGATAGCTCAAAATCTAAGTTAGGAGATAAGCTATCTACAACTAAAAGGATTTTATCAAACGGGTTCGACATTGGGAGAACCAAAGCTAAGAAGTTGCAGGTGTTGAAGTCGCTACTGCAGAGAAGGAGATTTACACATAGGTAACTTGTTTGTGTTATTTCTGAGAGTATACTGAATCATTTGAAGAGATTCAAGTTGCAAAAGGTGCGCAACCTTAAGGCAAAGTAACCTACAAAGTTTTATCAAAAACTTTACACAAATGGTTAGTCAACCTATGGATACATGTGTTATGTGGGAGATAAGTTAATCTCCTGGTGCTCAAAGAAGCAACATACAGTTGCTTTGTCATCTACAGAAGCAGAGTACAAAGCATGGTTGAAGCTGCAAAAAAAGTGATTTGGCTTAAGACTCTCATGAAGAGTTTTGATATTATACAGAGCATACCTATCATTTATGGTGATAACTTGAGTTCATTATATCTAGCTGCTAATCCTGTTTTTCATGCCAGGACCAAACACATTGAGATACAGTATCACTTTCTAAGAGAGAAGGTGATGGATAAGGAGATTGAAGTTATACATACTTCAACAAAAGATCAGATAGCTTATATGCTTACAAAAAGTTTAGATGGACAAAGTTACAGAAGTTCAAAGATATGGCAGGCATAAAGAAGATAAGAGAAACCTCAATTGATGATTGAGGGGGAGCTGTTGGTGCAGACCAATCACCAATTGAAGTTAAGATCAAGTCTTGAAGCAAAGAAGGTGGTTACATTCACAGGATGAATGATATGTACACATATGTACATTAGTGAAGACATAGATCACTTATACTTTTGTCTAGTTACAAGTTTGTATATATTTGCCTATAAATACTTTGGAAAAATGTCGCGGCAATAGAGGAGACAATAGGAGAGTATGAGAATAGTGCATTTGTAAGTTGTAAGACTCATTAGAGTTCATAGGAATGAGAAGAAGTCTCTCTCACAACTCAATTCTGATTTTCTGAGGAATAGAAGAAAAATTGCGCCCGAAGTTTTTGTGTCCTCTCCTTCTGTGGTAAAGCTTTTGTCAAATGCTTTTGTACAAGTCTAAGTCTAGAGTTGATCAACCTCTGTACAAAGTTTTAGCTTCCAATTGTAATCAGGTTAAGAGAATTGTGTGTAGGAACATTCATATGTGAAGAATGTTCACAGTCTCCTGAAACAGGCGCAGATTTCGAATTCAAGAAAATGAGTAGTGCTCAGTGCACAGTGTAAAGTTTTACACATGTGATAGCTCAAAATCTAAGTTAGGAGATAAGCTATCTACAGCTAAAAGGATTTTATCAAACGGGTTCGACATTGGGAGAACCAAAGCTAAGAAGTTGCAGGTGTTGAAGTCGCTACTGCAGAGAAGGAGATTTACACATAGGTAACTTGTTTGTGTTATTTCTCAGAGTATACTGAATCATTTGAAGAGATTCAAGTTGCAAAAGGTGCACAACCTTAAGGCAAAGTAACCTACAAAGTTTTATAAAAAACTTTACACAAATGGTTAGTCAATTAGAGATTAATATGCAGCAGACTTTTCTGAGAAGTTGAGTTTTTTCAGAATAGTTGATTTTCTGATAAGTTGGTGAATGTTCTCTAAGTTTGGTGGAGTCTGAAGTTGTTCTTGATATAGAGGTGGTCTAAATTCAAGGTCAACTTGTTCTTTTGGAGATTAACACTCTCCATCAGTAACCACTGAGAAACACCTCTGACAAGATGAGTGAAAAAGTCGGGTACCTGACAGAGAAGTGAAAATGCACAGACATTGTTGACTTCAACTGAACATAACTGAAGACTGAAACATCCAAATGACATGAAAATTTGTGAGCATATAGTAGACTTATAGAGCTAACTTTACCAAGTTAACTCACTGAAAATGATGCACCAAGCTCAGAGAAAACATCTCTGCAAGCTGACTAAGAAAAACTGAGAGTAATGGCAGTGAGTAGTACACTTCACAAGAACATGGAAAGATGAACTCAAATAATCATGAAAATGAAAGTATATTGCTTGTACAATACAATGAATTACTGATACATATGTGTGCCTTGTAATCACACCTTGATATGGCATAAAGCTCAGCTCTTGGAGGTCTTCACATAGGTCTCTCTAAGCACGACTAAAACTGCCATCTATTTATAGTTGAGTTTGGGAGGCTAACTTCCCTCAATCACTCTCCAATCAATCAATGATTGATTTGATTCTCTACCTACCACAAATCACGAATTCGTGGCTCCTCTTTCCATTCTTGATCAAGTGGACTCAACCACTTAAGATTCTCTTACTTTTACATTAAGTAAACTCTTCAAAAGTTACAAGAGGTAGTTCACAAGTGAACTTTACATAGTCTTCATTTTAAGGCTTTTTCTATGACTTTGTGGGACTCAAGCCAATACTTAGGCTTGTCATAGACTTGCTCCAACAGCTCCCCCTCAAGCCAAGTATGCTTGAGGTCTTCAATCTTCCAAGATTACCTGCAAACCAATCATAGCCTTGAATTTGCGAAGCTTTGTACCACCCAATGCTTTGGTTAGAATATCTGCACATTGTTGATGAGTGGACACATATGATATTTGAATCTCTTTGCTTAGAACCTTTTCTCGTACATAGTGATAATGAACTTCAATATGTCTAGTCCTTGCATGAAAAATAGGATTAACAGCCAAATGAATAGAACTCATATTGTCACCAAAAATAGTTGGAGTTCCAAACTCCAATCCAAGATCTTTGAATAATTTCTTCATCCACATAGCTTCTTGTGTAGCTATGGCAAGACTTCTATATTCAGCTTCAGTAGAAGAGAGAGCAACTGTGGGTTGCTTCTTGGATGACCATGAAATAAGCTTTGAACCTGCAAAGGTAAGATAACCTGAAGTGCTCCTTCTATCTTCCTTGGAGCCAGCCCAATCTGCATCAGAAAATAGCTTCAAACCTAAATTAGATACATAAGGATAATAAAGTCCTTCATTTATGGTTCCTTTGAGATACTTGAGAATCCTTTTGGCAGCATCCATATGTGGTTTCCTTGGTGTGTGCATAAATTGACTTAGCACACTCACACAGTAACATGTATCTACTCTTGTCAATGTGGCATAGTTGAGACTACCCACTAGACTTTGATATGATGTGATGTCCTCTATGAGTTCACCTTCATGTGAGCTCAATTTGTGATTGACATCCATTGGAGTACCTGCAATCTTACAATCTTGCATCTTGAATTTTGCCAACATGTCCTTAATGTACTTTCTTTGAGTGAGAAACAAACCATGATCTTTGTAGACAACTTCCAAACCTAGGAAGTAGGTAAGTGAACCCAAATCACTTATCTTGAACTCTTCTCTCATCTAATCTTTGATCTTCTTCATACCATCTACATCATTTCCTGTCAATATAATATCATCTACATATACACATAGGTAGATGACCTCAGAATTACTCTTTTTAATAAAGAGTGAAGGATCTGCCTTGCTTGGTTGAAAGCCTTTGTCCTGCAAGAATGAAACAAGCCTGAAATTCCAAGCTCTTGGAGCTTGCTTGAGACCATACAATGCTTTGTTAAGTTTACACACATAATCAGGATAAACTTGATTCTCAAAACCAGGTGGTTGTGCCATATATACCTCTTCTGTTATCCAACCATTCAAGAATGCATTCTTTACATCTAGTTGAAGTATCTTCCAATTCTTGGAAGAGGCAATACTAAGCAAAACCCTAATAGTAGGCATCTTTGCCACAGGAGAGAAGGTCTCCTCATAATCAATTCCCTAAGTTTGTGCAAAGCCTTTTGCTACAAGCCTTGCCTTATACCTATTAATTGAACCATCAGAATTCTTCTTGAGTTTATAGACCCATCTTGAGCCTATTACCTTCATGGATGAAGTCTTGGGCACCAAATCCCAAGTGTTGTTTTCCTCAAGTGCTTCAATCTCTTCCTTCATTGCATGCTTCCATTCTGATTTTGCTTTGGCCTCTTCAAATGATGATGGCTCCTCTTGGTTTATATCTTGTGCTATGTAGATAGAGTGTTTAGTTACTAATGAGGTGTCAAACCCATACCTTTCTGGTTTTTTCTTTTCCCTCATAGATCTTCTTAGGCGATGATGTGATGATTCTTCCTCATGTCCAAGTTCCTGCAATTTTGCTTTACCTTTAGACTTCCATGCTTTGATCTTTTCCATCTGAGATTCTTCATCATCCTCTGAGGTGTCTTGTTCTTCAATCTTCGGTTGTTCTCTACCAAGATTTGGAAAATCTTCTTCAAGATTATATGGTAAATTGACCTTCCTGCATGAATCTTCATACCATGAATTGTTCTCATCAAAAAACTACATCTCTGCTTACCAAGAATCCTTTGTTGGTAGGGTTGTATAACCTGTAGCCCTTTTGATTGTTGTCATATCCAATAAATACACACCTTTCTACCTTTGGATCCATCTTGCCTCTAACCTGTGAAGGAACATGAGCAAAAGCAATACATCCAAAAATTTTACAATGATGTAAGCTTGGCCTTCTTCCATTCCAAGCCTCATATGGAGTCATCCCATCAAGGGATTTTGAAGGCAACCTGTTAATCAAGTAAGTGGCTGTAGATACAGCCTCAGCCCATAAGTAATTAGGTAAATGCTTTTCATTTACCATAGACCTTGCAGCTTCAACAATTGTCCTATTCCTCCTTTCTACCACTCCATTTTGCTCAGGAGTGTACCTTGTAGTTACCTCTCTTTTGATTCCTCTTTCTTGAAGAAAAGAATCAAACTCATGGGAGAAGTATTCTCCCCCTCCATCTGACCTTAGCTTTTTTAGTGATTTACCTATTTGGTTCTCCACAAGAGCCAAATATCTTTTGAAACATGAAAAAACTTCATCTTTGTGTTTCATAAGGAATAGGATAGTCCATCTGATGCAATCATCAATAAAGGAAACATAATATCTTGATCGAGATATTGAAGCTTCCTTGCTAGGTCCCCATACATCTGTATGAACCAACTCCAAGAGATCTCCATGCATATAACCTTTCTTCATGAATGGTAACCTGTGAGACTTTCCAAATTGACATGCACTACACCTATAAATCATATGTTGTTTTGACAAATTAGGAAGTCCAAGTACACTTTGGTCCCTGCAGGTTTGCTTTAATGACCTTTCACCAATATGTGCTAACCTTTTGTGCCATACTTCCAATTCTGTGAGTGTCTGACTACCATAATTAAAGAGAGCAATGTTTCTAGTGTCCTCTAATTCAAATGTGAACAATCTACCTGTCTTTTCACCTTTTGCAATTCTTCTGAATCCTTGACTTGGATCTTCAACAAATGCTCCTGCTTTTGTGAGCCTGACTTGCAACCCTTTCTCTACTAACTGCCCAACACTTATCAAATTCTTTGTAATGGTAGGGACATAGAGTACCTTACTGATTAGGTTGATGTTTCCATCAGGTGCTTTGACATTGCCTATTTTCTCCACAGGATGTTTTGTATCATCTCCTGTTTGTACCTCATGCTTATTCCTTGGATCTTCTAAATCTGATAGGAGTGCCATATTTCCTGCCACATGATTTGAACAACCTGAATCTATGTAGAAAACATGCTCATCAGATTTACCTTGTGGCATAGCCATGTTCATGATCAATAATGAATCCTCTTTGTTTGAGTCTTTTGTGTAGTTATTGTAGTCTCTCCTTCCTTTGTAGCCTCCTTGATAGTTTGAATGATTGTAGTTGTTGTAGTTGCCATGGTAGTTGTTGAACCTTCCTCTTGAGTAGCCATAACTTCCTCTATTGTATCCTCTACCTCTTTGATTCCTGGAATTCCTAAAGCAATTTTCAGTTGTATGATTAGTTAATCCACAAATAGAACATGAGTTGGAGTCTTGGGATCTCCCCCTGCCTTGTCTACCTCCTCTTCCTCTACCTCTGCCATGTTTTCCTCTACCTGCATAGTTAGCTTGATATGTACCTGCTTCATCATCCACTTTCTTTGCCTTTCCTTTGTTATCTTTAGACTTGCTTTTATCCGTGTACAAAGCTGAAGATTGATTACCTTTAGAGCTTTCTCCATTTTTGATAAGCTTTGCCTCTTGAGTAAGTAGTTGTCCAATGAGTGTGTTGAAATCAGGTACATGCATGTCCATGTACAAATCCATAGTTGTGGTGAATGCTTCCCACTTGTCATCTGCCTTCAAGCCATTGATGACCTGCCTTACAATTTTCTCTTCATCTATTACCTCTCCAATGCTTCCCAACTGATCCACTATGTCCTTGAGCTATCAGTCACATTTTGTTTGGGAGCCTTCTTGAGAGTTGTGAAATCCAGCCATAGTTGATGCTTCCTAGCTTTGGTACTTGAAGAAAAGAAAGCTTCAAGTGCATCCCACACTTCCTGAGATGTCTTACAACTTCTAATGTGAGGCAACAAAAAATCTGAGATAGAGTTGAGGAGATAAGACCTTGCAAGTGCATCCTTGGAGCACCATGTGCTCAAAAATGAACTCCAGAAGCATATGGTGGGCCCTTTTAGCTTGCCAATGGATGTATTAGACACCCTATGTACCTTGGAAGATCACTCTCAAAAAGATAGATCAAAACAGATAAGTTGGAGTTAGCTCAGAGGTGAAAACTTGCTATTCTTGGTTCATACACCTGTCCAGTGTTTTACATAATTCTCTGAGCACAGCCGCAATTAGCTTAATTCCTCTTGGGGAAGTCTAGGTAACTTAAAGAGCTAACTTTCAAGAATAATATCATAAAAAATAATGAACCACACACTGAGAATGAGTTTTAACAACTGATGACATCATCCCGATTTTCACGGGCTGCTACAATTTGAGACCAGTGAGCAGAAAAATCAACATAACTAAACATTTAGGAATCCAATGATTATGCAAATTTGTATGGTTATACTAAACAGTAAGCTGAATCCAACAAGCTTTAAGTCACTGAATTTGGATACGTAACCACAGAGAAACACCTCTGACAAGATGAGTGAAAAAGTCGGGTACCTGACAGAGAAGTGAAAATGCACAGACATTGCTGACTTCAACTGAACATAACTGAAGACTGAAACATCCAAATGACATGAAAATTTGTGAGCACATAGTAGACTTATAGGGCTAACTTTACCAAGTTAAATCACTGAAAATGATGCACCAAGCTCAGAGAAAACATCTCTACAAGCTGACTGAGAAAAACTGAGAGTAATGGCAGTGAGTAGTACACTTCACAAGAACATGGAAAGATGAACTCAAATAATCATGAAAATGAAAGTATATTGCTTGTACAATACAATGACTTACTGATACATATGTGTGCCTTGTAATCACACCTTGATATGGCATAAAGCTCAGCTCTTGGAGGTCTTCACATAGGTCTCTCTAACCACGACTAAAATTGCCATCTATTTATAGTTGAGTTTGGGAGGCTAACTTCCCTCAATCACTCTCCAATCAATCAATGATTGATTTGATTCTCTACCTACCACAAATCACGAATTCATGGCTCCTCTTTCCATTCTTGATGAAGTGGACTCAACCACTTAAGATTCTCTTACTTTTACATTAAGTAAACTCTTCAAAAGTTACAAGAGGTAGTTCACAAGTGAACTTTACATAGTCTTCATTTTAAGGCTTTTTCTATGACTTTGTGGGACTCAAGCCAATACTTAGGCTTTTCATAGACTTGCTCCAACAAACTAGTGCCAAATACTTCTTGAAACATGAAAACACCTCATCCTTATGCTTCATGAAATAGAGAATTGTCCACCTATTGTAATCATTAATAAAAGAGACATAGTACCTTGAACCTGAGATGGATGGTATAGTACCTTGAACTTGAGATGGATGGATCTTTGCTAGGACCCCACACAGCAGTGTGTAAAAACTCCAAAAATAATCTTCATGGATATGTCCTCACCTGTTGAATGGTTGCCTATGAACTTCACCAAATTGGCAAGCTCCACATTTGTAAATCATATGCTGCTTGGTCACATTAGGAATCCCAAGCACACTTTGATCCCTGCAAATTCACTTTAGAGTTCTCTCTCCTATGTGTCCTAGCCTCTTGTGCCATATTTCCAGCTCAAATAGGGTTTGGTCTCTATAACTGAATAATGCTATGTTCCTTGTGTCTTCAATTTCAAAAGTAAACAATCTACCTGACTTCTCACCTTTGGCTATCCTTTTGAATCCTTTTTGGGGGTCTTCCACATATGCTCCATGCTTGGTGAACCTGACCTGTAGACCTTTCTCTACTATCTGCCCAACGGTAATTAACTTTTTGGTTATGGTAGGCACATATAGAAATTTGCCCAAAAGGCTCATACTACCATCTGATGTCTTAACATTTCCAATTTGCTTGACAGAATGCTTGGTGTCATCACCTGTTTGTACCTCATGCTTTCCCTTTGGTTCTTCAAAATCAAATAAGAGTGCTACATTCCCTGCCACATGATTTGAACAACCTGAGTCAATGTAAAAGAGATGCTCATCATCTTTATCTTGCTTGGAAATCATGTTCATAATGAGCAGAGAATCCTCTTGATCTTCAATGTAGTTATTGAAGTCCCTTCTTCCTCTAAAGTCTCCTTGATAGTTGTTGTTGTTGTAGCTTTGGTTGTAGTTGCCTCCACCATTGTTATACCTGCCTCTTGTTTGTCCATAGCTTCCTCTATGGAAGCCTCTTCCCCTTTGGTTCCTTGTATTTTTGTAGCATTCTTCAGTAGTGTGGTTGTTGAGACCACATATGTTGCATGGTGAACTATTGTAAGGTCGTGCCCTACCTTGCTTACCTCCTATGCCCCTACCTCTAGCACCTCTTCCTCTTCTTACATAATTGGCTTGCCTCTTCATCTTTTTTCTTACTTTTACCTTTATCCTTAGCTTTATTCTTATCTGTATAAAGGGTAGAAGATTGGTTACCTCTTGAGTTGTCACCATTTCTATTGAGCTTTGCTTCATGGGTGAAGAGTTGTCCCATCAAGGTGTTGAGATCAGGTATCTACATATCCATGTAGAGATCCATTGCAGTGGTGAAGGATTCCCACTTATCATTAGCTTTAATCCCATTGATGATCTGCCTCACTATGTGTTCTTCCTCTATCTCTTCTCCAGTGCTTGCAAGTTGGTTTGCAACATCTTTCCTTTTGGTTACATAGTCGGCTACTCCTTGCTTTGATTTCTTCTTGAGAATTGTGAATTCCATCTACAACTGATTCTTCCTAGCTCTTGTGTTGGAGGAGGAGTATGATGAAAGCACTTCCGAAGTCTCTTGGGAGGTTTTATAGTTTCTAAAATGTGGTAACAAGAAATTAGAGATTGAGCTTAGTAAGTATGACCTTGCAAGGGTATTCTTTGCACACCATGTGGTTAGCTTATTTTGCTCTTCCCTTGTTGGTTGATTCTTGCTTCTAAAGATTGACATGTCTTCATCTCCTGAGATGTATCCATATAAGCTTCTTCCTTGAAGGTATGCTTGCATCCTTAGGGACCATGTTGAGTAGTTGTTCCCGTCCAATTTGTCAATGAAGGATGGAAAACCATCTTTGTTGCAGAGAAAAAAGGCACAAAAGAGGAGCCTCAAAATTTTCAAATTAATGGGTATACTTTTCTTCTTCAAAATCCTAGAAAATACCCTCAAAACTATGTAAATGCACTAGAGGAGTCCTCTAGATGCATAAAACCAACTCTTTGTAATATATTTCTTGTAAAATAGTAGGAAATTAGAGATTAGCCAATAAAGTGCCGATCACTTGTGTGAAAGGACCATTTCTAGGGCACATGCATATAAGTCACTTTGTGACTTTTTGTAAGGACTTTTTGCCATTGTGAAGAAGAAGAGCTCCAAAATTTCGAATTTGCTTCTTTCTAGCAGATTTTCATCTTTTCTATGATCTTTTGTGTGTGTGTGAAGCTTGGAATGTGTGTGTAGGACTGTTGTCTACCCTTCCCCATCACTTTTGAACTACTATAGTGTGTGTGTGAGCAAGTACGAGTTGTGGAGTGAGTGAAGGTGTTTCCTGCCACTCACTGTTTTGACCATAACTTGAAGAGGGCTTCTCAGATTCAAGTGAAGATACCATGAATAGATGTGTCTCATCGAGAGCTTTGAAATGAACCTAGTATTGCCCATATTCAGAGCTTGGAGCTCGGAGAAACATTCAAATTTGTATTTACTATTGTAAGTGGTATCACGATAGACACTTTAAGAGATTAAGTGAGTTGGACAGGAAGTTTAGTCTTTTCTCTTGCATTTTAGCTGAACCACTTCATTTTCCATCACGTGTGCACACGTCCTCATACACTTGGTTAGGTCGGTTCTTCAGATTGATAATTAAGTGCGTGTCAATCCACCACTATACATACTTGTGTGGCAAATGGGATTTAGTCTCTTTGGCACAAGTCCCTAAGACCTTGTGACTTAGGTACACACATTTTTGGTGCCATTGCCGGGGAACACACTCAACCAAGGTGCCTTCATGATGGTTATAGCTCTGGAGTGAAGGAATCGTACTTGTAGAAGTGAATTCGTTTAGTGACAATTAGTCATACACTTCAGCACTTGTTACTTCACATCCTGGAGGTGTGTGTAATGCGTTTTTAGGTTTAGGGTTAGGAGTGAAGGAGTTAGGGTTAGGTCAAGGAGAGAACTGGAGTACGAGCGAGTTAAAATTATCAAGAAAATTTAAAAAAAAAATTTCCAAGTTAGTGTAGAATAGGCTTCAGTCATCAGAAATTATAAAAACCAAAAAAATTAGTTCATTTGACACTTGTTGAGAAAGTGGTATCACCTGCAGACAGCGACCGGTATCGCCTGGGTAGTATCGCACAATACAAGCCCTCAAAGCTACCTAGTGAGCTCAAAACTTAAGAAAGATATCCCAAAGGTAAGCTACATTAAGAGTTTAACATTAAAAGTTTCTTGAAAGCACAGATTCACGTGATTAAAGATGTATTCAGTATTGTGGGGTGGGACAAAGAGATTTAAGAGGATTTTTGAGTGAGACAGAGGGTGAGCAGTGAAGAGGAGTGAAAGAGCAACATAGGGCTACAAAACTTTTTATGTTTGGAGCGATTTTGGCTGTAGTATCGCGATCACTTGAGGTTTGGTATCGCGATACCAAAATTCCCTAGTATCGCAATACTCGCCGAAGTATCGTATCATCCCATACCACTTGAGGTATCGCGATATCTTTTTTGGTATCATATCGTCAAGTTGGTATCGCAATTGTGATCTACCAGTGGTATCATATCGCGGTCCACTTTGTATCGTATCGTCCTGATCACGGTATCGTATCGTTGACCGAGCGGTATCATATCGCGAGGGATCTCAGTATCATATCGTGCATTGTGTCGGTATCGTATCGCTACTTTGCACCAGTATCGTATCGTGAGTATTCCTGGTATCGTATCATGTACCCAATATCGTATCGTTGAATCTTTTGGTATCGTATCGTGACGAATTTTAGTATCGTATCGTGTGGGTTTGCGGTATCGTATCGCTACATGCACAGGTATCGTATCGTGAGGAGTCGAAGTATAGTATCATGGAAAAAGTGGTATCTTATCGCCTGAGCCATATAGTATCGTATCTTGTCAAGGTGCAGTATCATATCGCTCAGTTCTCTAGTATCATATCGTCAACTGCCCGAGTATCGTATCATCACCCGTAGAAGTATCGTATCGTGGTGAATAGTGGTATCGTATCGTGGCAATAGTGGTATCACCTAGTGCAGTATCACCAGAGTGGTATCGTCGAGAACATTTTGAGCATTTTTTAAGGGTGAAATTTGAGGCAATTGAGGAGAAAATTAGGGGATAGAGGGGAACCAAAATAGCCACAGAAGGGTGGATGAACTTAAAATCAGGATGGGTGCTAAGTAGGTGAAGAAGTGTTATTTCATCGGTAGGAAGTGCAACTCAGGCCAGTCACTGCTCTATCTATTCTGACACCTCTAGTGATTCAGAGGAGGAGAGACCCATGGCTTTAGAAGACATGCAAGGTACTCTTCCCAGGAGAAACTTCATGTCCACGGTGGAGGGGGAATACCGTACCTCTTTGCAATATGTGTCTACTAATTCCCAAGAGATTCCCATCTACCTGGATGGTTTAAATAGATCAGCTGCCAGAATGGTAACTTCCATCGATTCCACAATTGTGCCTAGACCAGTAGTCAAGTATGAAGGAGGAGCATACATGGATAAGTTGGGTCACATCTAAGTAGTGACAGAACACCCAGATCTGATCAATGAGACAGGAGGTTTGGAATGTTGCGAACATTTGTTTTATGTAGGGTACAAGTTTCAAATTATGTAAATACCTTTGGGAAGTCTTCAAATACTTCAAGAAGGCTCATATTATTCATAAAATGTAGCAAAAATACCACGTGAGTTCTAGAACATGGTGAGTCAAATTAGTGAGTCACAAGGGAGCTTCAGTGGTGTCCTAGTGGAAGGTCGATGTGGCTAGTTCTCAAAGTCCATCAATACTTTGCTTATTTGAGCAGTTGAGTCATGTAATACCTCCATCCAAGTGTCTACCACGAATTTAGATGTATTAGGAAGGTTTTATATTAGTTTCCCATGCTATAAAAAGAGGAGAAAAGTCGTGATCTTGTGGGATGTCCAAGAGAGTCATATGTGTATCTCTACACTGTTGTAGTTTTGTATGCAGAGATTGCAGAGCTTGTATCTCCCTCATTATATATCCAAATTACATGTTTGATAGCTCATTGGAAAGCTCTTACTGTCTACTTTCTTCCTGTAAATTTTCATAATCATTGGATTTGTGAGCTGAGAGCAATACTCTCTTCAAGTAGTGTGTGTTCTCTGTTTTTTATCCCTGCTGAAGGTCTCCATTAAACCTCAAACTTGCAGAGGTCATATCTCATTGTGTATGTATCCAAATCATGTGTTCTTTGGCTTGTTAGAAAGCTCTTTAAGTCTACTTGTATTCTGGAAAGTTTCAAAGTCATTGGAGTTGTGAGTTAAGAGCAGTAGTCTCTGCAAGTGATGTGTGTCCTCAGGTTCATCTCTGTTTCAAGGTCTCCATTAAAGCTGCATATTGCAGAGTTTTGGAAAATTCCAAGTGAGTAAAGAGCAATTTTCTCTGCAAGAAAATTGGTCTGTGCATACAAGTTTGTGAAAAAGTCAACTAGGTCCTGTTGGGTTTCACCTACTTCTAGCTGTACTTTGGAGATCAATAAACTCCAACATTGGTATCTGAGCAAGTACTTGGAGGCTTGGAGAAGGTTATCATACCTTGACGAAGAATTTGAAGCTATCAAGGAAGCAGTTCATCATCAACACTACACAAAGGTAGAAGAAGATTGCAAGGAGGCATCTGAAGCAACATCCAAGCAAAGAAAGGTGCACATACCTCATTTACAAGGTAAATATTATATTTCTTCTCATCACACACATTGGAAAGGAGGCTTAAAGGAGGAAGCTTAGCATTTGTATTATGGGAGACCAACATGCACAAATAGAGAAGCTTGATAAGACCAATTATCAAGCATGGAAGTTTAGAATCACAGCATACTTGCAAGGTAGAGGCTTGTATGGTTTGATTGACGGCACAGATATCAAACCCACATTACCAGAGGACCCAAATCAGCAACAATTGAGGGAGTTTAGACTTTGGAATGAGAGAGACAAAAGGGTTATATTCATTTTATCACAAAATATTCAAGATTCAATGGTAGGACACATACAAGATCTAGACACAAGTAGAGATGTTTGGCTTGCATTGGAAAGGTTGTATGCTATAGGTACAAGAGCAAGGAAGATTCAACTCAAAAATGAGTTGAATAACATAAAGAAAGATACAAGGACATCGGTCAATGATTACATATTGAAAGTTAAAGAGATTGCAGATCAACTAGGATCAATTCAAGCTCATGTGGAGGACGATGACTTGGTTGCACATACTCTCAACGGACTCAAAGATGATGAGAGATGGAAACCCTTCATTACTTCAGTTTATGTCAGAGGAGAATTACCAGATTTTGATCAACTTATTGCCCTCATGGTCACGGAGGAGATGAATCTAAATGGTTCTACTTCAAATCAAAAAGGATCTCAAGGACAAGCTCTTTATGTAGGATCATCAAGAGGTGGAAACAGAGGTGGAAGAGGTTCAAATAGAGGTCGAGGAAGAAGGAGCGATGATCAAAGGACTTCAAGTGGCTTCTTCAACACAAGAGGAAGAGGAAGATCAAGCGCTAGAGGTACGAGAGGCTACTACAACTACAACCAAAGACAAAGGAGTGAAGATAATAAGAACAATTGCTATATATGTGGAAGGTATGGACACTATGCCAAAGATTGTTATCAAAATGAAAATAATCAAGGTGGTAATCGAAGAGGAGGCTATTCAAGAAGAGGTAAACAACAAGGAAATTATGCAGTTGAAGGTAAAAGTGATGATTATGATTCTCTTGTTATGATGAATGTAGAAACTAAGATGAATTGCAATAGCGATGTATGGTATGTAGATAGTGGTTGTTCTAATCACATGTCTCATGATGCTTCATGGTTTTCTAATATGCATAATCCGTCATGTAAAGGTCATGTTGAAACAGAGATGATACAACACATAAGATTATGCAGGTTGGAGATGTTGTTATGCAGGATAAGAGCAAGACAAATTGCTTGAAGGATGTATTTTATGTGCCAACGATCACTAAGAATTTGATGTCGGTTGGTCAAATGGTAGAAAAAGGTCTACAAGTGAGATTTAATCATGCAGGTTGCTTCATTGAGGATCCAAAGCAAAGGAGGTTAATTGCTAGAGGTCAAAAACAAGGTAGATTGTTTACATTCAAGGTAAACCCAAATCATACAAACTATTTCTCTTATGGTATGCATCGAATAGCACAGCTTGATCTATGGCACAAAAGGATTGGACACATGAATGTACACAGGTTAAAGGAGCTATCAAAGAAGAGGATTGTTGAAGGATTACCTGATCTTACTAAGCAACATATGGTGCATCTTTGTGAAGCATGTCAAATGGGTAAGCAGAGTAGACAACCTTTCAAGCATTCAAGCTATGTAAGTGATGGTTTGCTAGATCTCATACACACAGATGTGTGGGGACCTACTAAAGAGGCATCCTTGGTTGGTAATAAGTACTATGTATCATTCATTGACGATCATAGTAGAATGACATTTGTGTATTTTATTAAACATAAGAGTGAGGTCTTTGATTGTTTCAAGAAGTTCAAATTATATGTCGAAAAGCAAACAGGAAGGTATATTAAGAAGCTAAGATCCGATGGAGGAGGAGAGTATTTCTCTCAAGCTTTTACTGATTTTTTGTATGATGAAGGTATCAAAAGAGAAGTTACATGCAGGTATACTCCACAACAAAATGGAGTCACAGAAAGAAGAAACAGAATCATAGCAGAAGCATCTAGAAGCATGCTTAATGATATGTGTTTGCCTAATTATTTTTGGGCTGAAGCTGTTAGCACAAGTGTTTACATTATGAATAGAGTTCCGACTGCTGGAGTTCATCATTTGACACCGTATGAGGTATGGCATGGAAGGAAACCAAGTGTAAGTCATTTGAAAGTATTTGGCTGTGTATGTTATGTACATGTACCTAGTGAGGTGAGATCTAAACTTGATGCGAAATCAGAAAAATGTATATTTATTGGTTATGCAGATACTCAAAGAGGATATAGATGCTATAATGCTCATACCAATAAGGTTGTTGTGTCAAGAGATGTAAACTTTGATGAATCACTTTCATGGTATGCAGATAAGAATTGTTTGCAGGTCATGGATGAAAATGAAGAAGGTGTGGTTGAAGGAGATGAATGCATAGTTCAGCCATCAGGAAGTTTAAATGATGAAAGGAGTGGTTTAGATGAAGAAAGAGGATCACCTTTCAATGGAAGATTAAGGCAAGAGTCACCTCCAAGTGTTAAAAGTAAAGGTAAACTCAAACTTGTTGAAGTTAATGATGAAGGAGAGGAAATTAGTGATGTATGTGAGTATGGAGAATCATCAAAGGTTCCTAATAAGAAAGGAAGAGCATCTACATTGGAGGTAAGAAGAACTTCAAGAGTAAGTAAGCAACCTCAAAGGTATACTTATGAATCTTTCATGAATACTCATTATGCTTTTATGACAAAAGTTGAGCAGGAAAATGAACCCACATGTTATGATGAGGCCAAAGGAGATGAAAAGTGGGAGAAAGCAATGAGAGAAGAAATGGAAGCACTACAAGATAACAAGACTTGGAATTTAGTTCCAAGTACACCAAAGCAAAAGGTAATTGGTTGCAAGTGGGTTTTTAAGATTAAAAGAAATAGTGATGGTAGTGTGTCTAGATATAAGGCTAGACTTGTAGCAAAAGGATATAATCAAACGCAAGGTGTGGACTATGAGGAAACATTTAGTCCAGTAGCAAATATGGCAATGGTGAGAACTTTGTTGGCTTTAGCTGCTAGTAAAAGGTGGAATATATATCAACTCGATATAAAGAATGCCTTTCTTAATGGTGAGTTAAATGAAGAAGTGTATATGTCACAACCAGATGGTTATGTGGATGCAAAATGTCCTAATCATGTATGCAGGTTAAAGAAGGCATTGTATGGTCTTAAGCAGGCACCAAGGGCATGGAATGCAAGGTTGGTAAAGTATCTTATGCTGCAAGGATACACAGCGAGTCATGCTGATCCTTCACTTTATGTAAAACATGTAGATGGCATGTGTGTCTATGTATGCATTTATGTGGATGACTTGTTGATTACAGGGAATGATGCAAAAGCAATTGATGAGATAAAAGGTAATTTGGGAAAGGAATTTAAAATTTCAGATCTTGGTTTGCTCAGATACTTTCTTGGGATTGAAATTGTGTATAGCGATGAAGGTATGTGGTTGATACAAAGAAAGTATATATGTGATATGCTGAAAAGGTTTGGTATGCAGGAATGTAAATTTGTTTCTACTCCAATGGAATGTAATGTAAAGCTGAGTGCAAAGGAAGGTGATGAGTTGCATGATATGAATGTATATAGATCCATGGTAGGATCTTTGATTTATGCAACAAAAACTAGACCTGATATATGTTATGCAGTGGGAGTATTGTCACAGTTTATGCATGAACCTAGAGTACCTCATATGCATGCAGCGAAAAGAGTGCTTAGGTATTTGAAAGGTACCATGAACGAAGGATTATTTTATAGTCATGATGCTGATCTAACTCTTAAAGTCTTTAGTGATGCAGATTGGGCTGGAAGCAAAGATGACAGAAGATCCACAAGTGGATATGTGGTAATAGCAGGAAACAAGACATTAACATGGAGTTCAAAGAAACAGCCTACAGTTGCTTTATCTTCTACAGAGGCTGAGTATAGAGGTTTAGCATTGGCTACTACTGAGGTTATGTGGTTTAAAAAGTTGTTTCATGACTTGAATGTGCAGATTGATGTACCACTGATATATGGGGATAACTTGAGCAGCATTCATATGACCTCAAATCCTATTTTTCATGCTAGAACAAAGCATATAGAGGTTCACTATCATTATGTTCGAGAGAAGGCCATGAACAATGAAGTGCAGGTTTCTTTTGTTGGAACAAAGGATCAAGTTGCAGATATCTTCACCAAATCCTTGGATGGACCAAAGCTTCAAAGATTCAACTATATTCTTGGCATGAAGGAAATACCCTTTGAAACTTGAGGGGGAGAATGTTGCGAACATTTGTTTTATGTAGGGTACAAGTTTCAAATTATGTAAATACCTTTGGGAAGTCTTCAAATACTTCAAGAAGGCTCATATTATTCATAAAATGTAGCAAAAATACCACGTGAGTTCTAGAACATGGTGAGTCAAATTAGTGAGTCACAAGGGAGCTTCAGTGGTGTCCTAGTGGAAGGTCGATGTGGCTAGTTCTCAAAGTCCATCAATACTTTGCTTATTTGAGCAGTTGAGTCATGTAATACCTCCATCCAAGTGTCTACCACGAATTTAGATGTATTAGGAAGGTTTTAGATTAGTTTCCCATGCTATAAAAAGAGGAGAAAAGTCGTGATCTTGTGGGATGTCCAAGAGAGTCATATGTGTATCTCTACACTGCTGTAGTTTTGTATGCAGAGATTGCAGAGCTTGTATCTCCCTCATTATATATCCAAATTACATGTTTGATAGCTCATTGGAAAGCTCTTACTGTCTAATTTTTTCCTGTAAATTTTCATAATCATTAAATTTGTGAGCTGAGAGCAATACGCTCTGCAAGTAGTGTGTGTTCTCTGTTTTTTATCCCTGCTGAAGGTCTCCATTAAACCTCAAACTTGCAGAGGTCATATCTCATTGTGTATGTATCCAAATCATGTGTTCTTTGGCTTGTTAGAGAGCTCTTTAAGTCTACTTGTATTCTGGAAAGTTTCAAAGTCATTGGAGTTGTGAGTTAAGAGCAGTAGTCTCTGCAAGTGATGTGTGTCCTCAGGTTCATCTCTGTTTCAAGGTCTCCATTAAAGCTGCATATTGCAGAGTTTTGGAAAATTCCAAATGAGTAAAGAGCAATTTGCTCTGCAAGAAAATTGGTCTGTGCATACAAGTTTGTGAAAAAGTCAACTAGGTCCTGTTGGGTTTCACCTACTTCTAGCTGTACTTTGGAGATCAATAAACTCCAACATGGAAGAACAAGGAAATTCAGGAAGACCAGAACCTGAAGAGTTCGTAACCACTCCTAGAGGTAAATCAGTAGTGACTCGAGTCTTGAGAGGGGATTTGATACCTCAAGATGATTACCTGCTTGAGGTCTACCTGATCCATGGATCAGACTTGCTGTTACAAACTGACTCACCTACACATGGACAAGAGGAAAGTCCAATGATCTTTTACGAGTTAAAAGATCCTGAAGATGAGTCTAGAATCACCTACCTAGACAAGAACCAAAGAAGGTATTGGCTTGTTGATGCCATAGATAGGGCTCGACTGAAGTATATGGGGTTGCCTATATTCCCTCAGTGAGAGCAGGAAACTACCTCTCAGAACCCCTTCGGGACACAATAAGAGTCCAAACATACAATGTCCGGACAAACAAGCCATCTGAGTGTTCCAAACCAAACCCATGTACAATTTACAATGCCTCGAATGCAGGCACACAATCAAACACACCCAGGATTAGGCAACCAATACCGGCCACTAGTGAGACCAAGACCACCACTAGGAGTGCAACCTGGAATACCCCCAATTAGACCAGCAATTCTTGTAATGCCTAGAAAACCAGAACCCATAAGAAGATTAAGACCGATTTAGGTGGCTAAGTGTATGAGAAATCATTATGACGGGATGGGAGAACCTTACGACCACATAGCTAAATTTAAACAAGTTTTAAGAGCTGAACAAGTGGATGATTTCTTTGTGCAGTATGAATCATTTGGACTCACTCTCGTAGGAATGGCTTTGACTTGGTTCCAACCACTAGACCCCAATCAATTTGGAGATATTGAGCAATTCTTTCAAAAATTCATAGGGGAATTCACTAAGAGAGGGATTAAACATAATTCTTCATTGTTCATCCATAGCTTCAAACAGAGCCCAAATGAAACTATGAAAACAGTTGCAAGAAGATTCAATCAATATGTTGATAGATGCCTAGTGGCAGAAAGACCCACACAGCAAAAAATGATATCATTATTTTTGGACGGACTGACGAACAAAACCCTAAGAACTTTAGTCTATGTGAAGAGGCTATAGACATTGAATGAGTGTCTTCAAGAATGTATTGACCTAGAGGACAACCTAGCAGATGATCTCAAAAGTACACCCAGTCCTACGAAATCAGAAGAGACTAGAAGCACTATAACGTCTAACTCTAGTAACGTAGAAGAATTAGTTGAGCTAATTGCCAAGAAGTTAGGATTCCATGGACATAGGAACTACCAGCATCCACCAATGAGAATGTCCATATTATGAAAATGTAGTCTTTGTGGAGGAGATCACCCCACTCATATGTGTGTAAGAGGAGGAGTAGGTATGCCTCAAGCTTACCCTTACAATAGGTAGCCACATCAAGGAACAACTCTGTATTTCCACATAGAACAAAAATACACCAACCACACCAGAGAGAATTGTCCATTCAACATGCAGATATGACTTATAAATCAACCCCAGCATAGGCCATATGGATACCCACCTAGAGAACCAGGGAGGCAAGTTCCCAGGTATAATCCCTATCCAGTACCACCAAGAGCATCCATACCATATGAGTAAGTACAGTTTGGAAACCCTCAGCCAGTATTAGGGCCATAACCACCACTTCCTCAACAGGTAGTACCTGTCAAATATGCTCAATGAGAGGAAAACTTGGAAAGAGCCATAGTGCCAGCATCACCAATAGCTAGTGCAAAATCAACGAACCAAGGATATGAATAGACCCAAGGAGATTACTATCCCTACGACACCAGCGTGATTGAGTACGAGCAAGCTTATGACCCGCAATACTATGGATATGAGGGATATGACAGTACCTATGGACCAAAGTTGGTGACACTGATGTACACTACACCCAAAGCACCAACACCCATGAGACCACCCATTAGACCACCCATGCCAAGAGGACCATGTTATAGATGCGGAAGAGATCACTTTATCAGAGAATGCACTTGGGCATACGACCCGCCACCCCCTAAAATGTGGGAAGGGTATTGCAACGATTGTGGAAAGGAACATCTCTTTAGAGATTGCGCAAAAAATCCCAATAAGACTCATGATACTGCACCCATCAATGTGATAGAAGTAATAAAAGCCTCAGGAAGTGACAAGGAATACATAGTGCCATTGAAGGCCATTACATGAGCTCAAACAAAAGGGCAATAAAGAAAATGAGTAGACCCTAAGCAAGAAAAGAGTATAACCGTAGAACCCAGAATACATATAGTGGAAGATTCAAAGGACCCAGGCGAGAGTACCCAAACGACGAAAAGCCAAAAGTGGAAGGATAAGAGAGAAAAACTCAAGGAAAAATGGATGAAAAATAAAAACAAAGACGACAACAGGGACACAAGAGGTAGAAAGAAAATGAAAGAACCCGAAACTCAGGAAGAAACCACTGTTACACCGTAGATGCTAGAGCCAAAAAAGCAGATCAAGTCTAGCAGACCCAAAAATAGATGATTTGGACATGTGGTTGAAAGCTTTCCAAGCTAGAATCAAGAATGGACCGAATATAGATCTGCATGAAAAGCTTTACCCACAAGGGGAGTTAGAAAAAGAGAGGCTAGTAATATGTAGAAAACTCATAGAGGTAGCTAAGGCCACCCTAGAAAAGACTATCCCAACCCTCCCCGAAACAAGAATATCGGAAGAACGATACAATGATTGTATTAAAGCCAAGGACCCGAATCCAAAAGAAGGGAATGATAAACAAGAACTATTGAACATCCCAGATAAACCTATGTCCATAGTCCCAAGTTTAGAACATGATTGGCCAAAAGAGTTGTGGACTAGAATTCGAGAAGATCAACGGAAAAGAAATGGAGTTGCAAAACCTCCTTTTGAGGAATTCGATGTGGAAGATTTTCAACCAACGCCAAACATGGAAGAAATATATTGTTGGAGCAGTACAATCAACAATTGGTGATTATATAAAGCCTAGAAGTGAAGAGATGAAGAAAAGATTGAAGATCAATTTCATGAAGTAATAGCAAAATTCTTTAAATTATATGTACATTAGTTCTGTATATACTTCAATATACTTGAAGTAATGACGAATCAATACTCATATGTATATATAAGTACATGCTCATAGTCGTAATGTAAGTGTAAGAGAGGGAGAGACGAAATATAGATGAGTAGATGATGAACATTGTATGTATCATCCATCAGATGTATGAAGAGTTAAGGAAAAAGTTTTCAGATAATTGCGCGTCGATCTTTTCTCTAGTTCTCCTTATGTGCTTAATCTTATGAGAAATCCTTTTGTACACATCTAATTCCATAGTTAATCTATCTATGGTTAAAGTTTGAGAGTTCAATTGCAAACAAGCTGAGAGAATTTTGGATAGGAACATCTATATGTGAGAAAGTGTTGAGTGTCTTTTGAAACAGGCGCAGATTCGATGGTCAAAGAAATGGACAGTGCTCAGTGCATAGTGTAAAGTTTTACACAAATGAGGAGTCAAAATTTAAGTTGCAAGGTAAGACATCTATGGCTAAAACCATTTGCTTAAACGGGTTCTAGTTTGGGAGAACCATGTCTTAGAAGTTGCAGGTGTCAAAGTCGACTCTACAGAGAGAGTTTCAGACATAGGTAGATTGTTTGAATCATTTCTCATAATCTACTCAAGCTTTTGAAGTGTTTTAACTTGGAGGAGGTGTGGAATCTCTAGGCAAAACATTCTACAAAGTTTTATTAAAAACGTTACACAAATGATTAATCAATGAGTGATTAATGTGCAGTAGACTTTTCAGAGAAACGATTTTCTTCACAGTTAACTAATTTCTTGATAGTTTGGTACTTGTCTTCCAAAATTGGTTGGAGTTTAAAGTTATTCTTGATATAGAGGTGGTCTAACATCAAGGATAGCTTGTTCTTTTGGAGATTAACACTCTCTATCAGTGGTATCAAAGCAAGAAGTATCAAAATTGAGGAAAGGAAGACTCCGATTGCTGCAAACATACAAATTTCACATCTTAAAGGTTCAAAAGAATAAAGTGTGATAGGAAGACTGAAGGAAGACACGTAAAGGTTGTCAAAAGGATCAGAAGGAGCTACACTCGAATCCAAGGTACATTCATTCCTTATAAGGATTAAAGATTTGAGACTACAGGTGAAGCAAGGATGGGAGATAGTCTCCAAATTGAAAAGTTGGATAGAGAGAACTATCCAGCTTGGTCTATGAGAATGGAAGCTCATCTTATGAGCAAAGATCTGATGGGATACATAACAGGAGAGGAAGAAAAGCCAGAGTTTAAAGATCCTAGTGTTCCAACTAGGGAGGAGCTTGCAGATATAAAGATTTGGATGAAGAAGGATGCTCAAGCAGGGAGCATAATCTACATGGTAGTAAATGATTATTTGCTTCCTCATATCAGAGGACTTGAAAGTGCAAGTGAAATTTGGAATGCTTTGGAAGAGCATTTTCATAATACAACCAAATCAAGGAAAGCTTCATTATGGGCAGAGTTTACTACCTTCAAGAAGAAGGCTTCACAATGAATATCTGATTATGTGACAAAGATGAAAGACATTGCTGATTCTTTAGGTGCAGTTGATGAAGATATTGAAGAAGATAAGTTGGTAAGACAAATTCTTACACGACTTAGAGGAGATGAGAAGTGGAAGCCTTTTATTTTATCTACAGAACTTTCATTAGATCATTTCACTCCTGATTTGAATCAATTGTTAGGACATATGCTAACTTTTGAGAATGATATCAAAGGAGATGTTGATAAGAGTGCAGGTCATGCAATGTATTCTAAAGATAAGAAGAAAGCTAGCAAAGGAAAGCAACAATCAGTTGAAGATGAAGGTACTCCAAGTCAAGCAAACTTCCTAAGAGGAAGAGGAAGTGACAGAAGTAGAGGAAGAGGCAGAAATAACAAAGATAATGTCAGAGCTTGTTGGATATGTGGTAAGACCAATCATCTATCTCATGATTGTTGGCATAATAATCAAAGCAATGGTAATTTTAATCAGAACTTTAATCAAAGAGGAAGAGGTGGCAGATATCAGAGAGGAAACTTCAAAGGTAGAGGTGGTAGGAATTCTTTTGGAAGAGGTGGAGGAAGAAGCTTCCAAAATCAATCCTATAATAACACCTACTACAATTATGCATCAGATCAGAAAGAAGATTCGACTCTTATTCTGAATGCAACATGTGAAGCCTCACATGAAGACATGAGAGTATTTTATATTGACTCAGGATGTAGCAACCATCTGAGTGGAAACATTGCTTTGATGACTGATCTAGATCATAATGCAATCAATCATATAGTTCAAACATGTGATAATACAAAGCACAAAGTAAAGTCAATTGGTTCAGCCAAAGCCAAAGATGGAAGCACTCTCTTGAGTAAGGTTCTGTATGTTCCTACAATTCCAAAGAATTTGATCAGTGTAGGACAAATTGTGGAAAAAGGATATGAGGTAAGGTTCACTAATGATGGAGTTTATGTTGAAGACCCTAGTCAAGGGTATAAACAAATTGTTACAGGAAAGAAGGAAGGAAGGCTCTTTACATTAAAGATACAAGGTAATATTGGACATGCTATGTTTACATATGGAGAGCAAAAGGTGTCTGAATTGGATCTTTGGCATAAAAGACTTGGACATTTTAATGAAAGAGGTATCAAAGAAATGATAAAAAATGGTTCAGTGCTTGGATTGCCTAATGTTGCAGGTCAACACATGACATACAGATGTGAAGCATGTCAGTTAGGTAAGGCTATTAAGCAATCATATAATAAGTATGGTTTTATGTATTCAGAAAGACTTGATTTGGTACATACAGATGTGTGGGGTCCTTCAAAAGATTTCAGTATAAATGTTTCAAGGTATTATGTCATATATGTTGATGATGCTACCAGGTGGATCACAATCTATGTGATCAAAGATAAGTCAGAAGTGTTTTATACATTTAAACACTATCATGCATATGCAAAAAGAATCAAAGGTCATAAGTTGAAGAGGCTAAGATCAGATGGAGGGGGAGAGTATTTCTCTAATGAGTTTAGTGATTACTTGTGGAATGCAGGTATAAAGAGAGAGGTTACTTGCAGGTACTCTCCTCAACAAAATGGGGTAGGAGAGAGAAGAAATAGAACTCTTGTTGAGTTTGCAAGATCCATGATGAAGGAGAAAAATTGTCCAAATTATTTGTGGGCTGAGGCTATAAACACAGCCACATATTTGGTGAATAGGTTACCTTGTAAAGCTTTGCAGGGTATGACACCATATGAAGCTTGGTGGGGTAAGAGACCTACCTTGGATCATTGTAAAATATTTGGATGCTTGGCATATGCATATGTGCCATCTCAATTGAGGCATAAATTGGAACCTAAAGCAGAAAAGTATATATTCATTGGTTATGATGACAAGCAGATGGGTTATAGGTTGTGGAGTCCATCCACAAAGCAATTCCTTGTGTCCAAGGATGTTACATTTGATGAGAAAGGCACTTGGTATGTAGGTAAACTTAATGTGCATACAGATGTTGAAGAAGTTGTGAATCAAAAGAAAGGTAAGTCAAAGGTTTAGATATTTGATGAAGAGGAGAACAATGAAGTACAGGTTGAAGTTGAAGAAGTGCCAAGATTTGATCCAGAGTGTGATGAACCAGAAACTTCAAGAAGTGGAGAACTCAGAAGGTCATCTAGGCACAAATGGAAACCTACAAGGTATAGCTATGATACTTCATTCTTGAGTACTAAAGATTATGCTTACATGTTAAAAGCAGATGAAGATCCATCTACATATGATGAAGCCAAAGGGAAGAAGAATTGGGAAAAAGCTATGCAAGAGGAATATGATGCATTGATGGAAAATGAGACTTGGGATTTAGTTCCTAAGCCAAATAGTCAGAAGATCATTGGATGTAAGTGGGTTTACAAAACAAAAAGATTTGCAGATGGAAGTATATCTAGGTACAAAGCCAGGCTTGTTGTCAAGGGACATGCACAGACATATGGTGTGGACTATGATGAAACTTATAGTCCTGTTGCAAAGATGACAACCATAAGGACACTCATAGTAATTGCTGCTTGCAAAGGTTGGAAATTATCTCAATTAGATGTGAAGAATGCATTTTTGAATGGTTTTATTTCAGATGAAGTTTACATGGAACAACCAGATGGTTTCAAAGATCAAGTGTATCCAAATTATGTGTGTAAGCTCAAGAGAGCTTTGTATGGGTTGAAGCAGGCCCCAAGGGCATGAAATTATAGGCTTGTAAAGTTCTTGAAGGAACTTGGATTTCAAGCATCGAAGGCAGATAGTAGCTTGCTAGTCAAAGCAAGTGAGGATGGCTTTATTTATGTTTGTATTTATGTTTATGACATAATACTTATAGGAATAGATGACAAAGGCATACACATGATTAAGAAATAGATGGAGAAAGAATTCAAAATCAGTGATTTGGGAAATTTGTCATTCTTTTTGGGAATGGAGATTTCATATACTCAACATGGAGTATATGTAACTCAAGAAAGGTATCTGAAAAATTTGCTAACCAAATTTAAAATGGAAGATTGCATGGTAGCATCAACTCCAATGGAAGTGAATCATAGATTGACTAGATATGGAGGAGAGGAATTCAAAGATATGAAGCTCTATCAGAGTTTGGTGGGTAGCTTGATTTATGCTACATTAACAAGGCCTGATTTATCATATGGAGTTGGAGTTCTATCTCAATTCATGCATTGTCCTAGAAAGGAACATTGGATTGCAGGACAAAGAGTACTTAGGTACATCAAGGGCACACTTAAAGAAGGTTTGTATTATGGATATACTTTAGATACAAGAGTCAAAATATACAATGATGCAGATTGGGCAGGTAATTCTGATGATAGAAGATCAACACATGGATATTTGTGTTATGTGGGAGATAAGCTAATTTCATGGTGCTCTAAGAAGCAACATACAGTTGCTCTATCATCTACAGAAGCAGAATACAAAGGCATGGTAGAAGCTGCAAAGGAAGTAAGATGGTTAAAGACTCTTATGAAGAGTTTTGATATTGCTCAGAGTACTCCTATCATTTGTGGAGACAGTATGAGTTCTTTATATTTGGCAGCAAATCCTGTATTTCATGCTAGAACTAAACACATTGAGATTCAGTATCATTTTTTGAGAGAGAAGGTTGTTGATAAAGAAATAGAGGTTATGCATACTCCTACAAAAGATCAACTTGTAGATATGATGACAAAAAGATTGGATGGACCAAAGTTGCATAGATTTAAAGATATGGCAGGAATAAAAAAGATGCAAGTAATCACAATTGATGATTGAGGGGGAGCTGTTGGAGCAGTACAATCAACAATTGATTAAATAAAGCCTAGAAGTGAAGAGATGAAGAAAAGATTGAAGATCAATTTCATGAAGTAAAGAGAAGATTCAGATAGCAAAGTTCTTTAAATTATATGTACATTAGTTCTGTATATACTTCAATATACTTGAAGTAATGACGAATCAGTACTCATATGTATATATAAGTACATGCTCATAGTCTTAATGTAAGTGTAAGAGAGGGAGAGATGAAATATAGATGAGTAGATGAGTAGAAGAAAGAAAAATAGCCATTCAGATGCCTAAGAGAGAGGCAAAAGAAAGAGAGGTGTATGACAACAAGGAACAAACAAAAAAAGTCATAGTAATCGTAGAAGATGAAGAAGAAAGATGTACATACATAGGAAAGGATGTGTCAACAGAGGAGGAAGAAGAATTGATATGATTGATCCGAGAATATCAAGATGTATTTGCTTGGACCTATAAGTGTTGGAGAAACAATCACTAATTGGACATATATTTGAAGGTCAAATCTTAGGAAGAAAACCCCACGCCTATGTGAAGGGACAAATTCACAAATGTATCATATTTGTAAAGTTAGTTCACTTTAGTTCTAGAAGTTTTTTAAAATCACGAGAATACGAAAATCTATATAAGTTAGTTTGTATCAACTGACGGAGAGAGAGAGAGAGAGAGCGAGAGAGAAGAAGTAGAAGAAGGAGCTCATTTTATACGACTGAGAATAGTCGGGCTTCTCTGAGTGAGAAAGCATCGGTAAAACTTCTGAGTTTTCATAGTTATGAGAAAGAACTGAGTAAAGTTTTGTGTATGATTCTCTCTCCATCATCTCCATGCTTGCCTACTGTGTGATGAATTCAAAAGTTCAAGTTTTCTGAGCAATTCGATGCCTGGCATCGAATCTTGGCTGATAAGTCATTATTTCCATTCTCTGTGTGTTAACTGTTGTTGAATCTTTTAAAAACATGAAGTTTGTGGAGCAACTCGATGCCTGGCATCGAGTTTCAGCATAAAGTGGATGCGCGACATCGACTTCTAGCATACAAGTGGTCTTCTTCATGTGTGTGTAAAAGAAGCTGTTTCTGGTGCAGAAAAAGGGCCTAAAAAAGCTCAAAGTCGATGCCCAGCATCGACCTTGACTGAAATTCGATGCTAGGCATCGAATTTTTTATTTTTAGACACCCAGGAATACTAAAACAGGAAAAATTTCCAGTTTTGGAAGGTCATACAAGGTCATCTTGTGAAGGCCATAACTTGAGTTCTAGAGATCCGTTTGATGCGTATGATAGCTTGTTGGAAAGCTCTACTCTTCTAATTTCAGCCTATAAAGTTTCATGGAGAAATAATACTTGAGCTAGGAGAAAGTAGCAAAATACTGAAGTTATGTCATTTCGGTGACTAGGAATTTCTGTAGAAGCAAAGTTCTCACTTTAGGCTATCATTTCTCAAAGTTTGGAGTGGCAATGAGTTAATGGTGACCATAGAGGTGTTCTAGTGTCACACTAATTCATTTTTTGTGGTGTTTCATACATCAACAAGTGGTATCAGAGCAGAAAGATTCTCGAGAGCAGAAGACGACAAAGGTACGAGAAGTTTTGTAAAGTTTTCCATTAAAGTTTGAAAGGTGAAGCATTTGAAGACACAAGGCATCAAAAGGTTAATTCAAAAGTATCCTCATACAAAAAGAACTTCAAAAGGTATTATCCTTTATCCTTTAAGCTCACAGGTTGCAGCAGAAGGGAAGGAGTATGGTAGATCATATCTCCATTGACAAACTGGACAGAGATAATTACCCCGCATGGGTAATGAGAATGGAAGCCTTACTTATGAGTAAGGATCTCATGATATATGTTATAGGTGAAGAAGAGAAGCCAGTATTTGAAGATGAAAGTCGACCAAAGAAAGAAGAACTTGATGCTTTAAAGCATTGGCAGAAGAAGGATGCACGTGCAAAAGCATACATCTACAATACAATCTCTGATCATTTGCTACCACACATCAGAGGATTGGAATCATCTGAAGATATATGGAATGCATTGGAGTATCATTTCCAAAGCACTACTAAAGCAAGGAAAGCAAGTCTATGGTCAGAGTTTACAACATTCAAGAAGAAGCCAAGTCAAACCATTAGTGATTATGTCACGAAGATGAAGGATCTAGCAGATAGTCTTGGATCCATAGATGAAGATGTTGAAGATCACAGATTGATTGCTCAGCTACTTGCAGGTTTGAGAGGGGATGAAAGGTGGAAACCTTTTGTCTTATCAACAGAACTTTCATTAAATCATTATGTTCCAGATTTGAACCAGTTGCTTGGTTTGATGCTCACATATGAGCAAGACTTGAAGGGAGATGGAGATAAAGGACAAAGTTCTGCAATGTACATGAAGAACAAGAAGAAAGGAGATAAAGGTAAAGCAAAGGATGAAGAGGAGTCTAGTTCTCAAGCTTATTATGCAAGAGGTAAAGGCACTGGTAGAGGAAGAGCAAGGGGTTTTGGAAGAGGTAGAGGTAATCAAAATAACAATAAGAAGGCTTGCTGGATCTGTGGATTGAGTAATCATTTGGCTCATGACTGTTGGCACAATCAACAAGGATCAAACCAGAATCAAAACAATAATAGCAGAGGTCGAGGTGGAAGATATCAAAGTAATTTTTAAAGAGGTAGACAAAGTCAAAGAGGAGGCTATGGTAGAGGTGGAGGAAGAAGTTGGGGACAGAATCAATCCTACAACACCACCTACTACAACTATGCAAATGACACACAGAATGAAAGTCATACATCATTGATGATGAATTCAATCAGCACATCGGACAAAGAAGATCTAAAGGTATTTTACATTGACTCTGGATGTTCTAATCATTTGTCAGGAAACATAGAATTGATGTCAGAATTGGAAAAAGGCATTTCTAGTCATACAATTCAAACAGGTGATAATACAAGACATAGTGTACATTCAATTGGAAAAGTGAAATGTAAGAGTGGAGCAGATTTGCTAACCAATGTTTTGTATGTTCCCACAATACCTAAAAACTTGATTAGTGTGGGACAGATAGTTGAAAAAGGTTTTCAAGTCAGGTTTACAAATGAAGGAGTATTTGTTGAAGATCCAAAGAATGGATATAATCAGATTGTCTCTGGTAAGAAAGAAGGTAGACTCTTTACTTTAAGAGTGCAAGGGAACATTGGTCAAGCTTTGCTCACACATGGAGAAGCAGTGATTACAGAACATGATCTCTGGCATAAGAGATTAGGTCATTTCAATGAAACAGGAATTAAAGCTATGGTTGCTAATCAGTCTGTACTAGGATTACCAAATGTGCAAAGTCAACATATGGTTTATAAATGTGAAGCATGTCAAATGGGTAAAGCACACATGTTACCATTTCAAAAGAAAGGTTTCAAACATGATGGAGTACTTGAGCTCATTCATAAGAATGTATGGGGACCAACAAAAGAAGGATCTATCAGTGGCTCAAGGTATTATGTTCTTTTCATTGATGATGCTACAAGATGGATAACATTATATGTTTTGAAGGAAAGATCAGAAGTGTTTGGAGCTTTCAAGCATTTTCATGCATATGCAGAGAGAGTCACAGGTCAAAAGCTTAAGAGACTGAGGTCTGATGGAGGGGGAGAATACTTCTCCCAAGAGTTCAATGATTATCTTTGGAATGCAGGTATTAAGAGAGAAATAACCTGCAGGTATACACCACAACAAAATGGTGTAGCAGAAAGAAGGAACAAGACTTTGGTTGAGTTTGCTAGAGCTATGCTAAAGGAGAAGAACTGTCCAAATTATCTTTGGGCTGAGGCTGTGAATACAGCCACATATCTTGTGAATAGATTACCATGTGCAGCTCTGAATGGAATGACTCCATATGAAGCTTGGTGGGGTAAGAAACCAACACTAGATCATTGTAGAGTGTTTGGATCAATTGCATATGCTTATGTGCCATCACAGCTTAGGCATAAACTTGAACCAAAGGCAGAAAAATATGTGTTCATTGGTTATGATGAAAAGCAGATGGGTTACAGGTTGTGGAATCCTTTAACCAAACAGTTTCTTGTTTCTAGAGATGTTACATTTGATGAACAGAAAAGTTGGTATGCAGATCAAAGTCATACAGCTGAAGAATTTGAAGAAGAGGTAAGAAGATGTGAGAAAGGAAAATCAATTGTGCAGGTAAATAGAGATGAAGACTATATGCAAGCAAGTACATCCACAAGTGGATTAACAAGAAGGGATGAAGAAGCTCCTATATTTGATGAAGAGGTGTATCCAGAAACTTATGAAGAATGTGAAGCAAGAAGGTCAAGCAGGACTAGAAGACAACCAGAAAGGTATTCTTATGATACTTCTTACATAACTCAAGAACTATGCATATATGGTCAAAGATGATGAAGAACCCCAGAACTATAATGAAGCTAAAGGTAAGAAGCAATGGGAAGAAGCAATGAAGGAAGAATTCAATGCACTGGAGGAGAACAAGACATGGGAACTTGTTCCTAAACCAAATGGTAAGAAAGTTATTGGAAATAAATGGGTTTATAAAGTGAAGAAGCTTGCAGATGGAAGTATAGCTAGATACAAAGCTAGATTGGTGGTGAAAGCCTATGCCCAGACCTATGGCATAGATTATGATGAGACATTCAGTCCCGTAGCTAAGATGTCAACTATAAGGACAATCATTGCTATTGCAGCTTCAAAAGGATGGACTCTAAGTCAATTGGATATAAAGAATGCATTCTTGAATGGATACATATCAGATGAGGTATACATGGAACAACCTCAAGGGTTTATAGATTCCAGGTATCCAAATTTTGTTTGCAGGTTGAGAAGAGCATTTTATGGATTGAAGCAAGCTCCAAGAGCATGGAACTATAGACTGGTGAAGTATCTCAATGATCTTGGATATCAAAGTTCAAAAGCAGATTCAAGTCTACTTATCAAAAGAACAGAGGAAGGTACAATCTACATTTGTATTTATGTAGATGACATTATAATCACAGGTACTTCAGATGAAGGAATCAAGGAGGTAAAGAGATTACTTGAAAAAGAATTCAAGATCAGTGACCTAGGAAAGTTATCATACTTTCTTGGAATGGAAGTTACTTATACAGATCATGGCATATATGTGTCACAAGAAAGGTATCTTCTGAACTTGTTGAAGAAGTTTGATATGGAAAATTGCAGAGAAGCTTCAGCTCCACTTGAAGTTAATCACAAGCTCAGTAAATATGATGGTGCAGACTACAAAGATATGAGGAAGTATCAATCTCTTGTGGGTAGTTTGATTTATGCTACACTAACAAGACCTGATCTTAGTTATGCAGTAGGAGTTTTGTCACAATTCATGCATTGTCCAAAGGACCCACATTGGATTGCAGGTCAAAGAGTTCTCAGATATATCAAAGGAACTATAAAGGAAGGATTATATTATCCTTTTACATCAGATTTGAAGTTGAGAGCCTATAGTGATTCAGATTGGGCAGGTAACCAGGATGACAGAAGATCAACTCATGGTTACATGATATACATTGGTGATAAGCTTGTAAGTTGGTGTTCAAAGAAACAACATACAGTAGCATTATCATCAACTGAAGCTGAGTACAAAGGACTTGTGGAAGCAGCTAAGGAGGTCATATGGATGCAAACATTGTTCAAAAGCTTGGGCATTGATCAAGGTACACCTACAATACATGGAGATAATATGAGTTCACTTTATCTTGCAGCAAATCTAGTATTTCATGCAAGGACAAAGCACATAGAGATACAGTATCATTTTCTCAGAGAAAAGGCAATGGAGAAGGAGATTGAAGTGGAGTATATTTCTACTAAAGATCAGTTAGCAGACATAATGACAAAGAGCTTGGATGGTGTGAAGACCAGTAGATTCAAAAGCATGGCAGGAGTAAAAGAAAAGAAGAAGATATGAAGTAATAGAGAATTTCAATTAGTGATTGAGGGGGGAGCTGTTGGAGAAACAATCACTAATTGGACATATATTTGAAGGTCAAATCTTAGGAAGAAAACCCCATACCTATGTGAAGGGACAAATTCACAAATGTATCATATTTGTAAAGTTAGTTCACTTTAGTTCTAGAAGTTTTTTAAAAGTCATGGGAATGAGAAAATATATATAAGTTAGTTTGTATCAAGTGACGCGGAGAGAGAGAGCGAGAGAGAAGAAGTAGGAGAAGGAGTTCATTTTATACGACTGAGTATAGTTGGGCTTCTCTGAGTGAGAAAGCATCTGTAAAACTTCTGAGTTTTCATAGCTATGAGAAAGAACTGAGTAAAGTTCTGTGTATGAGTCTCTCTCCATCATCTCCATGCTTGCCTACTGTGTGATGAATTCAAAAGTTCAAGTTTTCCGAGCAATTCGATGCCTGGCATCGAATCTTGGCTGATAAGTCATTATTTCCATTCTCTGTGTGTTAACTGTTGTTGAATCTTTTAAAAACATGAAGTTTGTGGAGCAACTGGATGCCTGGCATCGAGTTTCAGCATAAAGTGGATGCCCGGCATCGACTTCTAGCATACAAGTGGTCTTCTTCATGTGTGTGTAAAAGAAGTTGTTTCTGGTGCAGAAAAAGGGCCTAAAAAAAGCTCAAAGTCGATGCCCAGCATCGACCTTGACTGAAATTCGATGCTAGGCATCGAATTTTTTATTTTTAGACACCCAGGAATACTAAAACAGGCAAAATTTCCAGTTTTGGAAGGTCATACAGGGTCATCTTGTGAAGGCCATAACTTGAGTTCTAGAGATCCGTTTGATACATATGATAGCTTGTTGGAAAGCTCTACTCTTCTAGTTTCAACCTATAACGTTTCAGGGAGAAATAATACATGAGCTAGGAGAAATTAGCAAAATACGGAAGGTATGTCATTTTGGTGACTAGGAATTTCTGTAGAAGCAAAGTTCTCACTTTAGGCTATCATTTCTCAAAGTTTGGAGTGGCAATGAGTTAATGGTGACCATAGAGGTGTTCTAGTGTCACATTAATTCATTTCTTGTGGTGTTTCATACATCAACAATAAGGATCTTAAAGGTGTGGATCCCTCCATCTGTTCTCATAGAATACCAATGACATTGGAGGCAAAACCATCAAAACAATGCCCTTACACATATAACGAGGTCTGTGCCGCAAAAATAAAAGAAGAAATAGATAAGCTACTAGTGGCTGGATTCATATACAAAATAGAACATACCGAATGGGTTGTTGGAGACCTCTTAATCTCCAAAGGTTTGATCTATACTGACTTAAGAACACTTCTATGTCAGTTATAAACCAAACTTTACACAAATATTATTCTTCTTTACCAAAACTTCCATCAACACTTCTCTGAGTGAAGAAATGTTTACTTCAGAAAGTCTGCTTCAGAAATCAACTTCATTACCTGCACAAAACTTCAAATTTCTTTAGGCAAATCATGCACAAGTATTCGCAATACCTTTGTGCAATCATACTAATCATTAGTTCTCAAAACTAATCATCAGAAGTTTAATTTGATCCTTAAGATCAAAGATATGTCATAACTGTCTTCCAGAGGTAGCGCCTTCGACATGGTCAACTTCTTAAGTTGATTTCTCCCAATACAAAACCCGTTTTGCTAAATGCTTTTAGACATAACTTCCTTATCTCCTAACTTAAATTTTAAGTGCTCACTCATCAAAAACTTTACAGTATACACTGAGATCTAAGCAAAACACTTAGACGGAAAAGTGCGCTACTCTCAGACTTCAGTTTTTTCATTATACATATGAATGCTCCTATTGATCATTCTCACAGTAGGAGAGGAATTAGATTATGAAACTCTAGACATAGCTTCATTAGCTTCTCAATTAGATGTGTACAAAAGGAATCTTGATCCACATGATCAGACAGAAAGCACTCAGAGAAAAACCCGTCGCTATTTTCTGGGAAAAAACTCTCTACACATCTCTAAGACATTTGTCATCTACAAATGACTCTACCATACATTTCTTATCATCATTAAATTATATATACATGATTTTAGACTCATCCCACATCTATGACATTGCTCCTTATCATCCTAAGGATTTAGCTATATTCAGTTTACAAGGATTTCCACTTATATGTACATATGTGTACAAGACATCATTCTGAAATCTCCTTCACTTTCTCAAGTATCTTCCTTCACTTCATTCTGACCATAATCCTTCTTCAAGATCTGTATAATCACCAATTTGTGATTGGTTTGTTCCAACAGCTCCCCCTCAATCACTAATTGTGATTATTCCATTCTTCTTCACTCCTGCCATCTCTTTGAATCTCTGTAGCTTAGGTCCATCTAAACTCTTTGTCATCATATCTGCCACTTGTTCTTTTGTTGGAGTATACATCACTTCAATCTCTTTATCAAGTACCTTTTCCCTCAAGAAATGATACTGAATCTCTATGTGCTTAGTCCTGGCATGAAAAACAGGGTTAGCTGCCAAATACAAAGAACTCATATTATCTCCAAAAATAATTGGAGTACTATGATCAGTCTCAAAACTCTTCATCAAGGTCTTCAACCATATCACTTCTTTTGCAGCTTCTACCATTCCTTTATACTCAGCTTCTGTGGATGATAAAGCAACTGTATGTTGCTTCTTTGAACACCAAGAAACTAGCTTATCTCCAATATAACAGAGATACCCATGAGTAGACCTTCTATCATCTGAGTCACCTGCCCAATCTGCATCACTAAACACTTTGATTCTTGTGTCAGAAGTGAAACCATAGTACAAACCTTCATTTAGGGTTCCTTTGATATATCTGAGTACCCTTTGGGCTGCAATCCAATGAGTCTTCTTTGGACAATGCATAAATTGTGACAACACACCTACTGCATATGATAAATCTGGTCTTGTCAAGGTAGCATAGATTAAACTACCTACCAAACTCTGATATTTCTTCATATCATTGAATTCTTCACCTCCATACCTCTCTTGTGAAACATATACTCCATGTTGAGTATACACAATCTGCATTCCTAGAAAATAAGATAAGTTTCCCAAATCACTTATCTTAAACTCCTTCTCTATTTGCCTTTTGAGTTCATTTATTCCTTGAGCATCTGTTCCTGTAACAATAATATCATCAACATAAATGCACATGTAAATGTATCCATTTTCACTTGCCTTCACTAGCAAGCTACTATCTGCCTTTGATGCTTGAAATCCACATTCATTCAAGAACTTGACAAGTCTATAATTCCAAGCTCTTGGGGCCTACTTCAACCCATACAAAGCTCTTTTGAGCTTACACACATAATCTGATCCAATTGAATCCATAAAACCCTCTGGTTGCTCCATGTATACTTCATCTGCAATGTATCCATTTAGAAATGCATTTTTCACATCCAATTGTGATAATTTCCATCCCTTACAAGCAGCAATAGCAATCAATGTTCTAATTGTAGACATTTTAGCAACAGGACTAAAAGTTTCATCATAATCTACCCCATAAGTTTGGGCATAACCTTTGACCACAAGTCTAGCCTTGTATCTAGACACCTTACCATCTGCAAATCTTTTTGTTTTATATACCCACTTACATCCAATGACTTTCTGATTCTTTGGTCTTGGTACTAATTCCCAAGTTTCATTTTCAAGTAGAGCATCATACTCTTCCTGCATTGCCTTCTCCCAATTCTGTTTACCTTTGGCTTCTTCATAAGTGGTTGGATCTTCTTCTGTCTTCACAATGTAAGCATAATCTTTTGTTGTTAGAAAAGATGTATCATAACTATACCTTATAGGTTCTTTTCTTTCCCTTGTAGATCTTCTGATTTCTGCACTTCTCGAAGTTTCAGCCTCATTTGATTCTGGATCAAATCTTGGCCCTTCTTCTACATGATCCTGCAATCTACTTTTAGAGTCAACATCATCAATACTTTCTTCATACACTTTTACTTTTGCCTTTCCTTTCCTTTGTATCTCTTCAACACCTGCATAATCATTTGTTGATCCTGTATACCATGTATTTTGCTCATCAAATGTCACATCTTTGGTAACAAGAAATTGCTTTGTGGATGGACTCCACAACCTGTAACCCATCTGTCTATCATCATAACCAATGAACACATACTTTTCTGCCTTGGTTTCTAGCTTATGTCTTAACTGTGAAGGAACATAAGCATATGCAACACATCCAAATACTTTACAATGATCAAGAGTAGGTTTCTTACCCCACCATGCTTCATAAGGGGTTCCTCCATCCAAAGCTTTACAAGGTAACCTATTCACAAGGTATGTTGCAGTGTTAATGGCTTCTGCCCATAAGTAATTTGGACAATTCTTTTCCTTCATCATGGCTCTTGCAAATTCTACAAGAGTCCTATTTCTCCTTTCTGCTACTCCATTCTGTTGAGGAGAGTACCTGCAAGTTACTTCTCTTTTTATACCTGCATTCCACAAATAATCATCAAACTCTTTAGAGAAATACTCTCCCCCTCCATCTGACCTTAACCTCTTAAGTTTTTGCCCTGTGATCCTTTCTGCATAGGCATGAAAATGTTTGAATGTCTTGAAAACTTCTGATTTATCCTTGATTACATACAAAGTAATCCATCTGGTTGCATCATCAACAAACAACACATAATATCTGGATCCATTTATGCTATAGTCCCTTGAGGGACCCCATACATCTGTATGAACCAATTCAAGCATATTTGAATGCTTGTACCCTGATTTGTTGTAGGAACCTTTATGTGCTTTACCTAATTGACAAGCTTCACACTTGTACACCATATGTTGCCCTTCAACATTCGGCAATCCAAGCACCACCTGATTCTTTGACATTTCCTTTATAGCTCTCTCATTGAAATGACCTAGCCTTTTATGCCATAGGTCTAATTCAGACACCTTTTGACTTCCATAAGTAAATAATGCATGTCCCACATTACCTTGGACTTTGAGAGTGAACAATCTTCCTTCTTTTTTTCCTGCAATTATGTTTCTATATCCCTGATTTGGATCTTGCACATAAACACCATCATTTGTGAATCTCACCTCATATCCTTTCTCCACAATTTGCCCTACACTTATCAAATTTTTAGGAATAGTAGGAACATAAAGTACCTTGCTCAGAAGTGTACTTCCACTCTTTGTCTTCACTGATCCAATGCTCTCCACTTTATGTTTGGTATTGTCACCTGTTTGAACTGTATGTCCATTCACCTTTGCTTCCATATCAGTCATCAAGGATAGATTCCCACTCAAATGGTTACTACATCCTGAATCAATATAAAACACTCTTTGATCTTCTCCCATTGATTCATGAGTTGCATTCAAGATAAGAGTCATATCATCCTTCTGACCTGATGCATAATTATAATAATTGTTGTTGTAGGACTGAGATTGGAAGTTTCTTCCACCTCCTCTACCATATGATGTCCTACCACCTCTTCCTCTGAAGTTGCCTCTTTGGTTTCTGCCTCCTCTACCTCTTTGATTAAAATTCTGATTATTGCTTCCACCATTTTGATTGTTATACCAACAATCATTTGCCAAATGATTAGTTCTGCCACAAATCCAACAAGCTTTAGCATTATCTTTGTTCTTACCTCCTCTTCCTTTACCTCTGAAACTCATCTTTCCTTTTGTGAAGTTAGCTTGACTTGAAGTCCCTTCATCATCAGTCGATTGCTTTCCCTTGCCATTCTTTTTCTTGTCCTTGGAGTACATAGCTTGACTTGCACTTCTATCATTGTCTCCTTTAATGTCCTGCTCAAAAGTTAGCATGTGTCCTAGCAATTGATTAAGATCAGGAGTAAAGTGATCAAGTGACAACTCTATGGACAATATGAAAGGCTTCCACTTCTCATCTCCTCTCAGACCTGTAAGTATTTGTCTTACCAACTTTTCCTCTTCAATGTCTTCATCCACTGCTCCCAAGCTATCTGCAATATCCTTCATCCTTGCCACATAATCAGAAATTGATTGTGAGCTCTTCTTCTTGAAGGTTGTGAACTCAGCCCATAGTGAGGACTTTCTTGACTTGGTTGTATTTTGGAAATGCTCTTCCAAGGCATTCCAAACATCTGTTGCACTTTCCAATCCTCTAATGTGAGGTAAAAGATAATCATTCACAGCCATGTAAATGATACTCCTTGCTTGAGCATCCTTTCTCATCCAAGTCTTCAAATTTGCAAGCTCTTCCCTAGTTGGAATACTAGGATCTGCAAATTCAGGTTTTTCTTCATCTCCTGTAATGAATGCCATCAAATCTTTACTCATGAGGTGTGCCTCCATCCTCATGGACCAAGCTGGATAGTTTTCCCTATCTAGCTTATCAATCTGCAAGCTTTCTCCCATCCTTGACCTTCTGTATCTGTAATTATTATGATTTATAAGAATAAAATGTACCTTTGATATGAGCTTTGTCCTTCTTGATTCTTTTCAAACTCGTGCTTTGAACTTCTGCAGGTTATCTTCAACAATTTGTCCTTGTCCTCCTTTGATTTGGAAGAACTCCAATATCTACACCAATCGAAACTTCAATTGTCTTTTCTTCTCTTGTATTACACCTTCAGCTCTGATACCACTCTTGGAGACCTCTTAATCTCCAAAGGTTTGATCTATACTAACTTAAGAACACTTCTATGTCAGTTATAAACCAAACTTTACACAAATATTATTCTTCTTTACCAAAACTTCCATCAACACTTCTCTGAGTGAAGAAATGTTTACTTCAGAAAGTCTGCTTCAGAAATCAACTTCATTACCTGCACAAAACTTCAAATTTCTTCAGGCAAATCATGCACAAGTATTCGCAATACCTTTGCGCAATCATACTAATCATTAGTTCTCAAAACTAATCATCAGAAGTTTAATTTGATCCTTAAGATCAAAGATATGTCATAACTGTCTTCCAGAGGTAGCGCCTTCGACATGGTCAACTTCTTAAGTTGATTTCTCCCAATACAAAACCCGTTTTG
>MU260061.1:935000-952500 GCA_020310875.1 Ceratopteris richardii
TCTAGAAGTTTTTTAAAATCACGAGAATATGAAAATCTATATAAGCTAGTTTGTATCAACTGACGGAGAGAGAGAGAGAGCGAGAGAGAAGAAGTAGAAGAAGGAGCTCATTTTATACGACTGAGAATAGTCGGGCTTCTCTGAGTGAGAAAGCATCTGTAAAACTTCTGAGTTTTCATAGTTATGAGAAAGAATTGAGTAAAGTTTTGTGTATGAGTCTCTCTCCATCATCTCCATGCTTGCCTACTGTGTGATGAATTCAAAAGTTCAAGTTTTCTGAGCAATTCGATGCCTGGCATCGAATCTTGTCTGATAAGTCATTATTTCCATTCTCTGTGTGTTAATTGTTGTTGAATCTTTTAAAAACATGAAGTTTGTGGAGCAACTCGATGCTTGGCATCGAGTTTCAGCATAAAGTGGATGCCCGGCATCGACTTCTAGCATACAAGTGGTCTTCTTCATGTGTGTGTAAAAGAAGCTGTTTCTGGTGCAGAAAAAGGGTCTAAAAAAGCTCAAAGTCGATGCCCAGCATCGACCTTGATTGAAATTCGATGCTAGGCATCGAATTTTTTATTTTTAGACACCCAGGAATACTAAAAGAGGCAAAATTTCTAGTTTTGGAAGGTCATATAGGGTCATCTTGTGAAGGCCATAACTTGAGTTCTAGAGATCCGTTTGATGCATATGATAGCTTGTTGGAAAGCTCTACTCATCTAGTTTCAGGCTATAAAGTGTTGGTGCAGATCAATCACCAATTGAAGATTTGAAGCAAAGAAGGTGGATACATTCACAAGAGTGAAGGACATGTACACATATGTACATTAGTTATGACATAGGTTACATATACTTATGCCTTGATAAAAGTTTGTACATAATTACCTATAAATACTTTTGAAAAATGTCGGGGCATTGTAAGAAGACGAGGAGAAACTATGTATGAGCATAGGAATAGAGAAATAAGTGATTGTAAATGTCAGTAGATACATGAGAAGTGAAGGGAAGTCTCTCTCTCACTTTCAGTTGTAGTCTTCTCCAGAAATGAAAGAAATCTTGCGCCCGATCTTTTCGAGTCTGCTCCTTCTGTGGTAAATCATTTGTGAAATCCTTTTGAGGATATCTAAGTTGATAGTTGATGAGTTTGTGACAAAAGTTTTAGAGTCTAATTGCAAACAGGTTAGGAGAATTATCTGTAGGAACATTTATATGTGATGAGTGTTCACAGTCTGCTAAAACAGGCGCAGTTTTCGAGTCCAAAAAAATGAGTAGTGCTCAGTGCACAGTATAAAGTTTTACGCATGTGATAGCTCAAAATCTAAGTTGAGAGATAAGCTATCTACAGCCAAAAGGATTTGGCAAAACGGGTTCGACATTGTGAGAACCAAAGTTAAGAAGTTGGGGGTGTCAAATCGACTTCTCAGAAGTACTGATTTGGACATAGGTAACTTGTGAAGTTGATTTCTCAAGTTATACTAAACCTTTTGAAGAATTTTAACTTGGAGGAGGTGCGCAATTTCTAGGCGACACTCCATACAAAATTTCATAGAAAACTTTAAAGATTTGATAAGTCAATGAGAAGAAATTGTGCAGCAGACTTTCTGTGTTTCATCTTCTTCACAGAATTTTCAAGTTTTTGATAATTTGGAGATTGGACATCTAATTTGGTAAAGGTTTTAACTTACTCTTGGTATAGAGGTGCTCTAATCACAAGAGTAGGTTGTTCTTTTGGAGATTAACACTCTCCATCAGTGGTATCAGAGCAGGAGATATCAAAATCAAGAAAAGGAGGATCCCGACTGCTGCAGATTCAAGAATTTCAACAATTGAAGAGCTAGAAGGTGAAAGTTTGAAGGCAAAGCTTGAGGAGGAGACCATACAACATCAAGAAGGACAAAAGGAGTCTAATTCGAAGTAAAGGTACACATATTGCTCATAAAGGTTGAAGTTTTCAATACACAGGAGGACACAAGATGGGAGATTCTCTTCAGATAGAGAAATTGGATAGGGAAAACTATCCTGCATGGTCAATGAGGATGGAAGCTCATCTTATGAGCAAAGATTTAATAGCCTACATCACAGGTGAAGAGGAGAAGCCAAGTTTCAGAGATCCTAGTGTTCCAACTAGAGAAGAGTTAGCAGATTTGAAGAATTGGATGAAGAAAGATGCTCAAGCTAGGAGCATTATATATATGGCAGTCAATGATTACTTGTTGCCTCATATTCGAGGTCTTGAAAGTGCAACTGATATTTGGAATGCTTTGGAGGAGCATTTCCAGAATACTACAAAGTCAAGGAAGGCATCCTTATGGGCAGAGTTTACAACCTTCAAGAAGAAGGCTTCTCAATCTATTTCAGACTATGTAACAAGGATGAAAGACATTGCAGATGCATTAGGAGCTGTTGATGAAGACATTGAGGAGGATAAATTGGTAAGGCAAATTCTTACAGGCTTAAGAGGTGATGACAAATGGAAGCCATTCATTTTGTCTACAGAGTTATCACTTGATCATTTCACTCATGATTTAAATCAGTTGCTAGGCCATATGCTAACATTTGAGCAGGATGTTAAAGGAGATAGTGACAAGAGTGCAGGTCATGCAATGTACTCAAAGGACAAGAAGAAGAATAGCAAAGGAAAGCAACAAGCAAATGAAGATGAAGGCACAACTAGTCAAGCCAACTTCCTAAGAGGTAGAGGAGGTGGCAAAGGTAGAGGAAGAGGCAGGAATAACAAAGATGGAGGCAAAGCTTGCTGGATTTGTGGTAAGACAAATCACTTAGCTAATGATTGTTGGCATAATACTCAGAATAATAATGGATATAATCAGAACTATAACTCAAGAGGAAGAGGAGGCAGAAACCAAAGAGGTAATTTCAGAGGTAGAGGTGGTAGGAGTTACTTTGGAAGAAATGCAGGTAGAGGATTCCAAAGTCAACAATACAACAACACCTACTACAATTATGCTTCAGATCAAAAGGAGGATTCAACATTAATAATGAATGCTACTTGTGAAAGGCAGAGTGAAGATCAGAGAGTCTTCTACATTGACTCAGGGTGTAGCAATCACCTGAGTGGTAATATATCTCTGATGACTGATTTGGAGAATAAGGTTTTTAATCATGTTGTTCAAACAGGTGACAACACAAAGCACAATGTGAAGTCTATTGGATCAGTGAAGGCTAAGGATGGTAGTACCTTATTGAGTAAGGTCTTGTATGTTCCTACAATTCCTAAGAATTTGATAAGTGTAGGACAAATTGTTGAAAAGGGATATGAAGTAAGGTTTACTAATGATGGAGTATATGTGGAAGACCCTAGCCAAGGGTATAAACAGATTGTTTCAGGGAAGAAAGAAGGAAGATTATTTACATTGAAGATTCAAGGCAATATTGGTCATGCTATGTTCACATATGGAGGACATAAGATCTCTGAGTTAGATCTTTGGCACAAGAGGCTTGGACATTTCAATGAAAGAGGTATTAAAGATATGATTAACAATGGTTCAGTGCTTGGATTGCCTAATGTTGCAGGTCAACATATGACATACAAATGTGAGGCATGTCAATTAGGTAAGGCTCATAAGAATTCTTACTCCAAGCATGGTTTCATGTACTCAGAGAAGCTTGAATTGGTACACACAGATGTGTGGGGGCCATCAAAGGATTTCAATATAAATGGGTCAAGGTATTATGTGATTTATGTTGATGATGCTACTAGATGGATCACTATTTATGTGATTAAAGATAAGTCAGAAGTGTTTAATACATTTAAACACTATCATGCATATGCAGAAAGAATTACAGGACACAAGTTGAAAAGACTAAGGTCAGATGGAGGGGGAGAGTATTTCTCTAATGAGTTCAGTGATTATTTGTGGAATGCAGGTATAAAAAGGGAAGTTACTTGCAGGTACTCTCCTCAACAAAATGGTGTAGCAGAAAGGAGAAATAGAACACTTGTTGAGTTTGCAAGATCCATGATGAAGGAGAAAAATTGCCCTAATTATTTGTGGGTTGAGGCTGTAAATACAGCTACTTATTTGGTTAATAGATTACCATGTAAAGCCTTGCAGGGTATGACACCATATGAGGCTTGGTGGGGTAAGAGACCTACCTTGGATCATTGCAGAGTTTTTGGATGTGTGGCATATGCATATGTGCCATCACAATTAAGGCACAAGTTGGAGCCTAAAGCTGAAAAATATGTTTTCATTGGTTATGATGACAAGCAGTTGGGCTATAGATTGTGGAGTCCATCTACAAAACAATTCATGGTTTCTAAAGATGTTACATTTGATGAGCAAAGCACTTGGTATGCAGGTACAATCAATATCAATACAGGAGATGAAGAAGAAGTGAACCAAAGGAAAGGTAAATCAAAGGTTCAAATATTTGATGAACAAGAGAATAATGTAGTACAGATTGAAGTGGAAGAAACCCCAAGATTTGATCCTGAATATGAAGAACCAGAAACCTCAAGAAGTGGAGAGCTTAGGAGGTCTACAAGGAATAAATGGCAACCTACAAGGTATAGCTATGATACTTCATTTTTGGCCACAAAAGATTATGCTTATATGATGAATACAGATGAAGACCCTTCTACATATGAAGAGGCAAGAGGTAAGGAAAAATGGGAGAAAGCTATGCAGGAAGAATATGATGCATTGATGGAGAATCAAACATGGGATTTGGTTCCAAAACCAAATAGTCAGAAAATCATTGGATGCAAATGGGTTTACAAGACCAAGAGGTTTGCAGATGGAAGTGTGTCTAGATACAAAGCTAGACTTGTTGTCAAAGGGTTTGCTCAGACTTATGGTGTTGATTATGATGAGACTTATAGTCCTGTGGCAAAGATGATAACCATCAGGACACTTATAGCTATTGCTGCATGTAAAGGTTGGAAGTTATGTCAACTTGATGTGAAAAATGCTTTTCTGAATGGTTATATTTCAGATGATGTGTTCATGGAGCAACCTCAAGGGTTCAAAGATAAAAGGTATCCAGATCATGTGTGCAAGCTCAAGAGAGCTTTGTATGGCTTGAAGCAGGCCCCAAGGGCATGGAACTATAGACTTGTAAAGTTCTTGAAAGAACTTGGATTTCAGGTGTCTAAGGCAGATAGTAGCTTGCTTGTCAAAGCAAGTGATAATGGTTTCATATACATGTGCATATATGTTGATGATATAATCCTTACAGGTACAGATGAAGAAGGAATACAAAGACTTAAGAAGCAGATGGAAAAGGAATTCAAAATAAGTGACTTGGGAGACTTGTCATACTTCTTGGGCATGGAGATTACATATACTCAACATGGAGTATTTGTGACCCAAGAAAGGTATTTGAAGAACTTGTTAATCAAGTTTAAAATGGATGATTGCAGGGTAGCACCTACACCAATGGAGGTGAATCACAAATTGAGTAAGTTTGGTGGTGAAGAGTTCAAGAACATGAGACAATATCAGAGTTTGGTTGGTAGTCTTATCTATGCTACTTTAACTAGACCTGATTTATCATATGCAGTAGGGGTTTTGTCTCAATTCATGCATTGTCCTAGGAAAGAACATTGGATTGCAGGTCAAAGAGTGTTGAGGTACATTAAGGGTACACTCAATGAAGGTTTGTATTATGGGTTTACCTCAGATACAAATATCAAAATCTATAGTGATGTAGATTGGGCAGGTAATCCAGATGATAGAAGATCTACTTTTGGATACATGTGTTATGTGGGAGATAAACTTATCTCATGGTGTTCCAAGAAGCAACATACAGTTGCTTTGTCTTCTATAGAAGCAGAATACAAAGGCATGGTTGAAGCTGCAAAGGAAGTGATTTGGCTCAAGACCTTAATGAAGAGTCTTGACATTGTGCATGGGATACCAATTATATTTGGAGATAACATGAGTTCATTGTATTTAGCTGCTAATCCTGTTTTTCATGCCAGGACCAAACACATTGAGATTCAGTATCACTTTCTAAGAGAGAAAGTGATGGACAAGGAGATTGAAGTCATACATACTTCAACTAAAGATCAAATAGCTGATATGCTTACAAAGAGCTTGGATGGACCAAAGCTACAGAAGTTTAAAGACATGGCAGGTATAAAGAAGAAAGGAGAAACCTCAATTGATGATTGAGGGGGAGCTGTTGGTGCAGATCAATCACCAATTGAAGATTTGAAGCAAAGAAGGTGGATACATTCACAAGAGTGAAGGACATGTACACATATGTACATTAGTTATGACATAGGTTACATATACTTATGCCTTGATAAAAGTTTGTACATAATTACCTATAAATACTTTTGAAAAATGTCGGGGCATTGTAAGAAGACGAGGAGAAACTATGTATGAGCATAGGAATAGAGAAATAAGTGATTGTAAATGTCAGTAGATACATGAGAAGTGAAGGGAAGTCTCTCTCTCACTTTCAGTTGTAGTCTTCTCCAGAAATGAAAGAAATCTTGCGCCCGATCTTTTCGAGTCTGCTCCTTCTGTGGTAAATCATTTGTGAAATCCTTTTGAGGATATCTAAGTTGATAGTTGATGAGTTTGTGACAAAAGTTTTAGAGTCTAATTGCAAACAGGTTAGGAGAATTATCTGTAGGAACATTTATATGTGATGAGTGTTCACAGTCTCCTAAAATAGGCGCAGTTTTCGAGTCCAAAGAAATGAGTAGTGCTCAGTGCACAGTGTAAAGTTTTACACATGTGATAGCTCAAAGTCTAAGTTGAGAGATAAGCTATCTACAGCCAAAAGGATTTGGCAAAACGGGTTCGACATTGTGAGAACCAAAGTTAAGAAGTTGGGGGTGTCAAATCGACTTCTCAGAAGTACTGATTTGGACATAGGTAACTTGTGAAGTTGATTTCTCAAGTTATACTAAACCTTTTGAAGAATTTTAAGCTGGAGGAGGTGCGCAATTTCTAGGCGACACTCCATACAAAATTTCATAGAAAACTTTAAAGATTTGATAAGTCAATGAGAAGAAATTGTGCAGCAGACTTTCTGTGTTTCATCTTCTTCACAGAATTTTCAAGTTTTTGATAATTTGGAGATTGGACATCTAATTTGGTAAAGGTTTTGACTTACTCTTGGTATAGAGGTGCTCTAATCACAAGAGTAGGTTGTTCTTTTGGAGATTAACACTCTCCATCATAAAGGTTTATGGAGAAATAATACTTGAGCTAGGAGAAATTAGCAAAATAATGAAGGTATGTCATTTCGGTGACTAGGAATTTCTGTAGAAGCAAAGTTCTCACTTTAGGCTATCATTTCTCAAAGTTTGGAGTGGCAATGAGTTAATGGTGACCATAGAGGTGTTCTAGTGTCACATTAATTCATTTCTTGTGGTGTTTTATACATCAACAAGTGGTATCAGAGCAGAAAGATTCTCGAGAGCAGAAGGCAGCAAAGGTACGAGAAGTTTTTGGAAAGTTTTCCATTAAAGTTTCAAAGGTGAAGCATTTGAAGACACAAGGCATCAAAAGATTACTTTCGAAGTATCCTCATACATAAAGAACTTCAAAAGGTATTATCCTTTATCCTTTAAGCTCACAGGTTGCAGCAGAAGGGAAGGAGTATGGCAGATCATATCTCCATTGACAAACTGGACAGAGATAATTACCCCGCATGGGTAATGAGAATGGAAGCCTTACTTATGAGTAAGGATCTCATGGTATATGTAACAGGTGAAGAAGAGAAGCCAGTATTTGAAGATGAAAGCCGACCAAAGAAAGAAGAACTTGATGCTTTAAAGCATTGGCAGAAGAAGGATGCAAGTGCAAAGGCATACATTTACAATACAATCTCTGATCATTTGCTACCACACATCAGAGGATTGGAATCATCTGAAGATATATGGAATGCATTGGAGTATCATTTCCAAAGCACTACTAAAGCACGGAAAGCAAGTCTATGGTCAGAGTTTACAACATTCAAGAAGAAGCCAAGTCAAACCATTAGTGATTATGTCACTAAGATGAAGGATCTTGCAGATAGTCTTGGATCCATAGATGAAGATGTTGAAGATCACAGATTGATTGCTCAACTACTTGCAGGTTTGAGAGGGGATGAAAGGTGGAAACCTTTTGTCTTATCAACAGAACTTTCATTAAATCATTATGTTCCAGATTTGAATCAATTGCTTGGTTTGATGCTCACATATGAGCAAGACTTGAAGGGAGATGGAGATAAAGGACAAAGTTCTGCAATGTACATGAAGAATAAGAAGAAAGGAGATAAAGGTAAAGCAAAGGATGAAGAGGAGTCTAGTTCTCAAGCTTATTATGCAAGAGGTAAAGGCACTGGTAGAGGAAGAGCAAGAGGTTTTGGAAGAGGAAGAGGTAATCAAAATAACAACAAAAAGGCTTGTTGGATCTGTGGATTGAGTAATCATTTGGCTCATGACTGTTGGCACAACCAACAAGGATCAAACTAGAATCAAAACAACAATAGCAGAGGTCGAGGTGGAAGATATCAAAGTAATTTTCAAAGAGGTAGACAAGGTCAAAGAGGAGGCTATCGTAGAGGTGGAAGAAGAAGTTGGGGACAGAATCAATCCTACAACACCACCTACTACAACTATGCAAATGACACACAGAATGAAAGTCATACATCATTGATGATGAACTCAATCACTACATCAGACAAAGAAGATCTAAAGGTATTTTACATTGACTCTGGATGTTCTAATCATTTGTCAGGAAACATAGAATTGATGTCAGAATTGGAAAAAGGCATTTCTAGTCATACAGTTCAAACTGGTGATAATACAAGACATAGTGTACATTCAATTGGAAAAGTGAAATGCAAGAGTGGAGCAGATTTGCTAACCAATGTTTTGTATGTTCCTACAATACCTAAAAACTTGATTAGTGTGGGACAGATAGTTGAAAAAGGTTTTCAAGTCAGGTTTACAAATGAAGGAGTATTTGTTGAAGATCCAAAGAATGGATATAATCAGATTGTCTCTGGTAAGAAAGAAGGTAGACTCTTTACTTTAAGAGTGCAAGGGAACATTGGTCAAGCTTTGCTCACACATGGTGAAGCAGTGATTACAGAACTTGATCTCTGGCAAAAGAGATTAGGTCATTTCAATGAAAGAGGAATTAAAGCTATGGTTGCTAATCAGTCTGTACTAGGATTACCAAATGTGCAAAGTCAACCTATGGTTTATAAATGTGAAGCATGTCAAATGGGAAAAGCACACAGGTTACCATTTCAGAAGAAATGATTCAAACATGATGGAGTACTTGAGCTCATTCATACAGATGTATGGGGACCAACAAAAGAAGGATCTATCAGTGGCTCAAGGTATTATGTTCTTTTTATTGATGATGCTACAAGATGGATAACATTATAGGTTTTGAAGGAAATATCAGAACTGTTTGGAGCTTTCAAGCATTTTCATGCATATGCAGAGAGAGTCACAGGTCAAAAGCTTAAGAGACTGAGGTCTGATGGAGGGGGAGAATACTTCTCCCAAGAGTTCAGTGATTATCTTTGGAATGCAGGTATTAAGAGAGAAATAACTTGCAGGTATACACCACAACACAATGGTGTAGCAGAAAGAAGGAACAAGACTTTGGTTGAGTTTGCTAGAGCTATGCTGAAGGAGAAGAATTGTCCAAATTATCTTTGGGCTGAGGCTGTAAATACAGCTACATATCTTGTGAATAGATTACCATGTGCAGCTCTGAATGGAATGACTCCATATGAAGCTTGGTGGGGTAAGAAACCAACACTAGATCATTGTAGAGTGTTTGGATCAATTGCATATGCTTATGTGCCATCACAGCTTAGGCATAAACTTGAACCAAAGGCAGAAAAATATGTGTTCATTGGTTATGATGAAAAGCAGATGGGTTACAGGTTGTGGAATCCTCTAACAAAACAATTTCTTGTTTCTAGAGATGTTACATTTGATGAACAAAAAAGTTGGTATGCAGATCAAAGTCATACAGCTGAAGAATTTGAAGAAGAGGTAAGAAGATGTGAGAAAGGAAAATCAATTGTGGAGGTAAATAGAGATGAAGACTATATGCAAGCAAGTACATCCACAAGTGGATTAACAAGAAGAAATGAAGAAGCTCCTATATTTGATGAAGAGATGTATCCAGACACATATGAAGAATGTGAACCAAGAAGGTCAAGCAGGACTAGAAGACAACCAGAAAGGTATTCTTATGATACTTCTTACATAACTCAAGAACTATGCATATATGGTCAAAGATGATGAAGAACCTCAGAACTATGATGAAGCAAAAGGTAAGAAGCAATGGGAAGAAGCAATGAAGGAAGAATTCAATGCACTGGAGGAGAACAAGACATGGGAACTTGTTCCTAAACCAAATGGTAAGAAAGTAATTGGAAATAAATGGGTTTATAAAGTGAAGAAGCTTGCAGATGGAAGTATAGCCAGATACAAAGCTAGATTGGTGGTGAAAGGCTATGCCCAGACCTATGGCATAAATTATGATGAGACATTCAGTCCTGTAGCTAAGATGTCAACTATAAGAACAATCATTGCTATTGCAGCTTCAAAAGGATGGACCCTAAGTCAATTGGATATAAAAAATGCATTCTTGAATGGATACATATCAGATGAGGTATACATGGAACAACCTCAAGGATTTATAGATTCGAGGTATCCAAATTTTGTTTTGTTTCCAGGTTGAGAAGAGCATTGTATGGATTGAAGCAAGCTCCAAGAGCTTGGAGCTATAGACTGGTGAAGTATCTCAATGATCTTGGATATCAAAGTTCAAAAGCAGATTCAAGTCTACTTATCAAAAGAACAGAGGAAGGTACAATCTACATTTGTATTTATGTAGATGACATTATAATCACAGATACTTCAGATGAAGGAATCAAGGAGGTAAAGAGATTACTTGAAAAAGAATTCAAGATCAGTGACCTAGGAAAGTTATGATACTTTCTTGGAATGGAAGTTACTTATACAGATCATGGCATATATGTGTCACAAGAAAGGTATCTTCTGAACTTGTTGAAGAAGTTTGATATGGAAAATTGCAGAGAAGCTTCAACTCCACTTGAAGTTAATCACAAGCTCAGTAAATATGATGGTGCAGAATACAAAGATATGAGGAAGTATCAATCTCTTGTAGGTAGTTTGATTTATGCTACACTAACAAGACCTGATCTTAGTTATGCAGTGGGAGTTTTGTCACAATTCATGCATTGTCCAAAGGACCCACATTGGATTGCAGGTCAAAGATTTCTCAGATATATCAAAGGAACTATAAAGGAAGGATTATATTATCCTTTTACATCAGATTTGAAGTTGAGAGCCTATAGTGATTCAGATTGGGCAGGTAACCAGGATGACAGAAGATCAACTCATGGTTACATGATATACATTGGTGATAAGCTTGTAAGTTGGTGTTCAAAGAAACAACATACAATAGCATTATCATCAACTGAAGTAGAGTACAAAGGACTTGTGGAAGCAGCTAAGGAAGTCATATGGATGCAGACATTGTTCAAGAGCTTAGGCATTGATCAAGGTACACCTACAATACATGGAGATAATATGAGTTCACTTTATCTTGCAGCAAATCCAGTATTTCATGCAAGGACAAAGCACATAGAGATACAGTATCATTTTCTCAGAGAAAAGGTAATGGAGAAGGAGATTGAAGTGGAGTACATTTCTACTAAAGATCAGTTAGCAGACATAATGACAAAGAGCTTGGATGGTGTGAAGACCAGTAGATTCAAAAGCATGGCAGGAGTAAAAGAAAAGAAGATGATATGAAGAAACAGGGAATGTCAATTAGTGATTGAGGGGGAGCTGTTGGAGAAACAATCACTAATTGGATATATATTTGAAGTTCAAATCTTAGGAAGAAAACCCCACGCCTATGTGAAGGGACAAATTCACAAATGTATCATATTTGTAAAGTTAGTTCACTTTAGTTCTAGAAGTTTTTTAAAATCACGAGAATACGAAAATCTATATAAGTTAGTTTGTATCAACTGACGGAGAGAGAGAGAGAGAGAGAGCGAGAGAGAAGAAGTAGAAGAAGGAGCTCATTTTATACGACTGAGAATAGTCGGGCTTCTCTGAGTGAGAAAGCATCGGTAAAACTTCTGAGTTTTCATAGTTATGAGAAAGAACTGAGTAAAGTTTTGTGTATGAGTCTCTCTCCATCATCTCCATGCTTGCCTACTGTGTGATGAATTCAAAAGTTCAAGTTTTCTGAGCAATTCGATGCCTGGCATCGAATCTTGGCTGATAAGTCATTATTTCCATTCTCTGTGTGTTAACTGTTGTTGAATCTTTTAAAAACATGAAGTTTGTGGAGCAACTCGATGCCTGGCATCGAGTTTCAGCATAAAGTGGATGCCCGACATCGACTTCTAGCATACAAGTGGTCTTCTTCATGTGTGTGTAAAAGAAGCTGTTTCTGGTGCAGAAAAAGGGCCTAAAAAAGCTCAAAGTCGATGCCCAGCATCGACCTTGACTGAAATTCGATGCTAGGCATCCAATTTTTTATTTTTAGACACCCAAGAATACTAAAACAGGCAAAATTTCCAGTTTTGGAAGGTCATACAGGGTCATCTTGTGAAGGCCATAACTTGAGTTCTAGAGATCCGTTTGATGCATATAATAGCTTGTTGGAAAGCTCTGCTCTTCTAGTTTCAGCCTATAACGTTTGATGGAGAAATAATACTTGACCTAGGAGAAATTAGCAAAATACGGAAGGTATGTCATTTCGGTGACTAGGAATTTCTGTAGAAGCAAAGTTCTCACTTTAGGCTATCATTTCTCAAAGTTTGGAGTGGCAATGAGTTAATGGTGACCATAGAGGTGTTCTAGTGTCACATTAATTCATTTCTTGTGGTGTTTTATACATCAACATTCTCTAATAGATAACACATGTTCATGTGGAAGTTTTTGCGCGCATTCTTCGTATGTGAAGAAATCTGAACATTTTCTTGTTAGGGTATAAAGTTAGTTAACAGTTACAGTTTTCTTAGTAAACGAATGTTTCGGTCAGTTGCAGTTTTCTCAGTAAATGAATGTTTTGGTCAGTTAGAGTTTTCTTAGTAAACGATTGTTTGGGTCAGTTACAGTTTTCTCAATAAATGTGTTTTTCCGATAGAACAACGAAGTATATCTCGTAGAATAAATTAAAAGTTGTGTATGAGAGATAGCTTATCTTATAGCTAGACATCTCTACTATGAGTTCATTAAAGATTTTGGTGAAATGGATATGTACATACGGTACAAAGTCTGACCGGAAAGAGGCATTATGAACTGGTGAAGTTTTTCTTAAACTTCAGAAAGAGTTCATTCAGTGAAGGAAGGTCACACATCACTTCCTTACTTCTTGTATATTCACTTGAAGTGATTACAAATAGAATTGCGGTTGATTCCGGTAAGATTCCGGTATAATTACAGTGACAGTCTAGTGACAGTCCGGTGAAGCTACAGTGAATTTCTTCAGTAAATTCAAAATGCACGCTTATATGTTGAATGACAGTAACTTTGCTGAGCTACTGCTGATTATAGAGGTGTTCTAATTTCACTCTAGCTTAGCAACCCTACGGTGTCGCGGCGAATTCCGCAGGCTTGACAAGGTTCGAGCCTTTTCCGCGACGTCGCCAACACGTGGTATCAGAGCCGGTTAACCACAACAAGTGGTACCAGAACAGAAAAGATTTTGAAGAACGGAAAAAGTTTCTTAGAAGAAGAAACGGAAAGAGAATTTGAAGAGTACTCATAAAGGAAGGTGAAAGCTAACTAACGGCATCAAGAAACGTTCCGAAGTCAATTTCAAGGGTAAAGGTTTGTAAAAGGTAAAACCTTTTAAGGTTTCACTCACCGGAAGTAACAGAAACAAGAAGATTATGGCAGATCATGTTTCTATTGACAAATTGGACAGAGATAATTATCCCGCGTGGGTAATGCGCATGGAAGCCTTACTTATGGGTAAGGACTTAATGATGTATGTGACCGGAGAAGAAAAGAAGCCGACTTTCGAAGATGATAGTCAACCGGAAAAAGAAGAATTAGAAGCCTTGAAGCTGTGGCAGAAGAAAGATGCAACGGCAAGAGCTTACATTTATAATACCGTTACAGACCATCTACTACCGCACATTAGAGGTCTGGAGAAAGCGGAGGACATATGGAGTGCGTTGGAAGATCATTTCCAAAATACTACGAAAGCTAGGAAGGCTAGCTTATGGTCCGAATTCACAACGTTCAAAAAGAAGTCGAATCAAAGCATTAGTGACTACGTTACTAAAATGAAGGATCTAGCAGATAGTCTTGGATCCACAAATGAAGATGTTGAAGATCACAGATTGATAGTGCAAGTGCTCACAGGTTTGAGAGGAGACGAAAGGTGGAAACCTTTCGTACTCTCAACTGAACTTTCTTTAAATCATTTTGTACCAGATTTAAATCAGTTGCTTGGTTTGATGCTCACATATGAGCAAGACCTGAAAGGAAATGGAGATAAAGGACAAAGTTCTGCAGTGTACATGAAGAACAAGAAGAAAGGAGATAAAGGCAAGTCAAAAGATGAAGAAGAGCCGAGATCTCAGGCTTATTATGCAAGAGGTAAAGGCACCGGCAGAGGAAGAGCAAGAGGTTTTGGAAGAGGAAGAGGTAGCCAGAATAACAACAAGAAGGCTTGCTGGATCTGTGGACTAAATAATCATCTGGCTCATGATTGTTGGCACAATCAACAAGGATCAAATCGAAATCAGAACAGTAATAGCAGAGGCAGAAGTGGAAGATATCAAAGTAATTTTCAAAGAGGTAGAGAGAATCAAAGAGGAGGCTATGGTAGAGGTGGAGCAAGAAGTTGGGGACAAAATCAATCCTACAACACCACCTACAACAACTACGCAAATGATACACAGAATGAAAGTCATACGTCATTGATGATGAACTCAATCGGCACATCAGATAACGAAGATCTAAAGGTATTTTACATTGATTCTGGATGTTCTAATCATTTTTCAGGAAATATAGAACTGATGTCAGAATTGGAAAGGGGTAGTTCGAGTCATGCTGTTCAAACAATTGACAACACGAGACACAGTGTACATTCAATTGGAAAAGTGAAATGTAAGAGTGGAGCCGATTTCCTAACCAATGTTTTGTATGTTCTGACAATACCTAAGAATTTGATTAGTGTGGGACAGATAGTTGAGAAAGGCTTTCAGGTCAGATTTACAAATGAAGGAGTATTTGTAGAAGATCCCGAGAATGGATATCATCAGATCGTCTCTGGTAAGATGGAAGGTAGACTCTTTACTTTAAGAGTACAAGGGAACATTGGTCAAGCGTTGCTCACACATGGTGAAAAGGTGATTACAGAACTTGATCTCTGGCATAAGAGATTAGGTCATTTTAATGAAAAAGGAATTAAAGCTATGATTTCAAATCAGTCAGTACTGGGATTACCAAATGTACAGAACCAACATATGATTCATAAGTGCGAAGCATGTTAGATGGGAAAAGCCCACAAGTTACCGTTCCAGAAGAAAGGATTCAAACATGACGGAGTACTTGAACTCATTCATACACATGTATGGGGTCCAACAAAAGAAGGATCAATCAGTGGCTCAAGGTACTATGTTTTATTCATTGAGGATGCTACAAGATGGATAATGTTATATGTTTCGAAGGAAAGATCAGAAGTATTTGAAACTTTTAAGCATTTTCATGCATATGCTGAAAGACTCACAGGTCGAAAGCTTAAGAGACTAAGGTCTGATGGAGGGGGAGAATACTTCTCCTGAGAATTCAATGATTATCTTTGGAATGAAGGTATTAAGAGAGAAATAACCTGCAGGTATACACCACAACAAAATGGTGTAGCAGAAAGAAGGAACCAAACTCTAGTTGAGTTTGCACGAGTTATGCTAAAGTAAAAGGACTGTCCAAATTATCTTTGGGCCGAAGCTGTAAATACAGCTACATACTTGGTAAACAGATTACCGTGTACAACTTTAGATGGAATGACCCCTTATGAAGCTTGGTGGGGAAAGAAACCAACACTTGATCATTCTAAAGTGTTTGGATCAGTAGCTTATGCTTATGTACCATCACAACTCAGACATAAGGTTGAACCAAAAGCAGAGAAATATGTGTTCATCGGATATGATGAAAAGCAGATGGGTTATAGGTTATGGAGTCCTCTAACAAAACAATTTAACGTTTCCAGAGATGTTACATTTGATGAACAGAAAATCTGGTATGCAGATCAGTCATACAACGAAAGAATTTGAAGAAGAGGAAAGAAGAAGAGAGAAAGGGAAATCAATTGTACAGGTGAATAGAGATGAAGATTATACGCAAGCAAGTACGTCCAGAAATGGATTAAAGAAGGAATGAAGAAATTCCTATATTTGATGAAGAAGTGTATTCAGACACTTATGAAGAATGTGAACTAAGAAGGTCAAGCAGGACTAGAAGACAACCAGAAAGGTATTCTTATGATACTTCGTACATAACTCAGAAAAATTATGCATATATGGTCAAAGATGATGAAGAACCTCAGAACTATGATGAAGCTAAAGGCAAGAAGCATTGGGAAGAAGCAATGGAAGAAGACTTCAACGCACTGGAAGAGAACAAGACATGGGAGCTTGTTCCTAAACCAAATGGTAAGAAAGTAATTGGAAATAAATGGGTTTTCAAAGTTAAGAAACTTGCAGATGGAAGGATAGCCAGACACAAAGCTAGACTGGTTATCAAGGGCTATGCTCAGATGCATGGCATAGATTATGATGAGACGTTTAGTCCAGTGGCAAGGATGTCAACCATAAGGACAGTGATTGCTATAGCAGCATCAAAAGGATGGAAGCTAAGTCAGTTGGATATCAAGAATGCATTCCTGAATGGATATATATCAGATGAAGTCTATATGGAACAACTTGAAGGGTTTGTAAGTTCCAGATATCCAAATTTTGTTTGCAGATTAAGGAAAGCACTTTACGGGCTGAAGCAAGCTCCAAGATCTTGGAATTACAGACTTGTGAAATATCTCAATGAACTTGGATACCAAAGTTCGAAGGCAGATGCAAGTCTAATCATCAAAAGAACAGAAGAAGGTATGATCTACATTTGTATTTATGTAGATGACATTATAATCATAAGGACATCAGACGAAGCAATTAAAGAAGTAAAGAGATTGCTTGAAAAGGAGTTTAAGATCAGTGATCTAGGAAAGTTATCATACTTTCTTGGAATGGAAATCACATACACAGATCATGGTGTATATGTTTCGTAAGAAAGGTATCTCCTAAACTTAGTGAAGAAGTTTAATATGGAGAATTGCAGAGAAGCTTCAACGTCGCTTGAAGTAAATCATAAACTCAGAAAATATAGTGGTGCAGAGTTTGAGGATATGAGAAAGTATCAATCGTTAGTGGGAAGCCTAATTTATGCTACGCTAACAAGACCAGATCTTAGTTATGCAGTGGGAGTTCTCTCACAGTTCATGCATTGTCCGAAGGA
>MU260061.1:955000-967500 GCA_020310875.1 Ceratopteris richardii
TCTGTCTATCTAAACGTTTACTTCTGACAACAACTGGTACTTTAGTGCCACTTTCCACAAGTAACTCGTAATCAATGCTATTTTACCGCAGAGACTGGTAAACAGTTGCCACTTTCCCACAGACGGCGCCAAATGTTAAACGGTTTATTATTTAATCATTACTCTACTTCCCAACTCCACCATTTCAAGTTCAACTGGTTCGTAATCTTCCTAACAGCAACAGTTTTTCTTGGCCACGTGGATTCTTGGGAGTGGTAGGGGTCTGTAGACAGAGGCCCTGTACTATTTTCCCAAACTCTCATACAAACATCAAATACTCTGTCACGTCGTAGCTGAGTATTGAGAACTATTAACTGCCCGGCTTACTGGATACTAGAAGTCCGAACTGGGTCTGCTATAGTGAAAAGCAGTAGTCCGATCTAACTTAAACTAATCGGCTATGTTACTTCATTCACCGGATTTTACTTAAAGTGCACCTCTTCTCGACTTGGGATTACACCGAACAGTGGTACTTGCGGTATTTAAACATTAGTCGAATCACTATCTCTAAGGCTTATGGGCACTTACAGATACAAGTCCTTCTGGGAATGGAATCTCTACAAACCACAGACTATTGTATTGACCTCAATTATTTAATAGAACAATAGAGAGATCACTCCCTACTTCTACTTACCGACATATGTTAACCACACTTAACAATGCTCAACGACACGCTTAACTCTTACTGAACAACTTCGTAACACACTGTCAATTGTTTGTATCTACCCTTTAAGATGCGAACAACTACTAAACAGAACAGAACATCCAGATCCGAAATAAGCACTCAATAATGCACTGCACTTCCCAAAAATGGGTGCTTCACAAATATAATAGAAGATATAATTAACCGACACACCCGAATCGAAAGATCACTTAAACAAAACTCTGCGAAGCCCGAAGGGGTGCGCTTAGAGACCAAATCGAAGATACATTTCACAAACAAAATCGACTAGATGATACATCTTCACAGAATACCGCAATTCCATAAAGGGGGCGCTCTTTTTCATTCTCTTCTCATTTCCTTATATAGAGTATTTTCAGTGGTGCGCAAATCTCTGCGCGTTTCCTGTCCTCGTACTTTCATCCTTGTTCAGCGGCCGTCAGCACTTCTACATTTATGGCACCTGTCCGGATTCATTGGCGGCCGTCTAACACTGGCACGCACGGTGGACTCGAACCCGCAGGTGCATTACTGACTTCAGCATCTTTTTGGGTTGCTTGTAGGCCTATTCCAGAGTTTGGCTCCCGAATTATCTCTGACCGTACTTGTTCAAGTGGAGGAACAAGTATAGCCAGCCATCTCCTGCGAAAAAGTGTCCAAATGTTTTGAATACGACTATCCAATTGCTGTTTTAATAAGTCTATGTCCACATTTGTCATTAATGTGGCATTCAGTTCTACGCCCTCGTCTTTTAACATCTGTCGTTCAAATTCTTGCAAAACCTGTATTCTGGACTGCAAAATTTCATTGTCGGATTGCAGGTTAGCATTCAGGGTAGAAAAACTTGACATTTTTTCAGTTTGAATCTGTGTTTGGATAGTTTGCTGCCACTGATTAAATTCTTGAAGACACTTTTTTGCGTGGCTCAATTCTGCCGTGAGTTGCCAGTTGTTACTCTGCAATGCCTGTAATAAAGCTTCTTTGTCATCCAATTCCTTTTGCATCTGTGTCATTCTGTTCCTACCTGCTATCTATCTATCTATCTATCTAATGGCATGACTGGTTGTAAGGGAAAGAAGTGTCGTTGTAGCGGTTGTCCCGTCCTTTGACAGTTATCACAGTGTTTGACAAATTGGGCCACATCTCTGTACATAGTTGGCCACCAGAGACCACTCTGTAGAATTTTCCGGTGAGTCAAATCTGTGGCAAAGTGACCACCAGTAGGTGTCGAGTGAGCCAGTGTGATAACTGAGTTAATTTCATGCGGGGGAACACAGCGAAGTAAGATTCCGGTGAGGTCTACATAATAGAGTTCCCCGGCAACTAACCGAAATCGGCGGCTAAAGACTGCAATTTTTCTGCGTACTGGTCTTGAAACTTGAGATGGAAGGCAACCATCAGTGAGAAAGGTCAAGATCTGATCATAATATGAAAATGGAATAGGCGGGTTTGCAGATTCTTCGTTAATTGGTTCTGATACATAAATTGCGGGTGTTGTGTCATCTATACCCACCGGAGATTCGCCGGAATCTAACCGGGACAAAAAGTCTGCTAATGCATGTGCATTTCCGGGTCGGTGAATAACGTCATAGTCGAATTCTTGTAAAAGTAGCACCCATCGTGCTAAGCGTCCGCCTAAATGTTGTTGTCTTACTAAATAGACGAGGGCAGCATGGTCCACATGGAATGTAAATTTTCGGCCTAGCAAGTAATGGCTGAATTTTTTAACCGAGTATACTAGTCCTAGACATTCTCTTTCTGTTACAGAGTAGTTTTTCTCAGCAGGGGCTAACCTTCGACTTGCATAATACACTGGTCTGAACCATTTATCAATTTGTTGCATCAATACACTTCCTATTGCTATATCTGACGCATCAACGAATATGTGAAATGGGTGATCCCAATCCGATGGTTGCAAAATAGGAACTTGTGTTAATAAATGCTTTAAACGATCAAAGGCTATCTGGCATTCCTGGGTCCATTCAAATTGTCGAGGTGTTTTACTGATTAGCTTGTTTAGTGGTATTGCCAAATGAGCAAGCCACCGTAAATGTCTTCCATGCCACCGTACTTGGCCCATAAAGCGCATAACTTCTTTTGGCGAAACTGGCACCGGAGCTTTTAATACTGCCGAAATCTTATCTGGATCGACTTGGATGCCTTGTGCCGATACAATGTGGCCAAGTAACTTGCCACATGAGACCGCAAACACTGATTTGTTTGGATTCAAACAGAGTCTATATTCTCTGCATTTCTGAAAGCAGCACTGTAAATGAAATAGATGTGCTATCATCTTACCGAAAATTGAAAAATCATCGAGGTATACTTGCATAAACGAAGTAAGATAAGGAGAAAAAATCTCCTGCATGCATCTTTGAAATGTACTTGGTGCATTTCTCAATCCAAACCACATTACCGTACACGCAAAGACACCCCAATTGGTAATGAATGCGGTTTTCGGTATGTCTGCTTCGGCCATTCTAACCTGGTTGTAACCACTGTATCCATCTAAGAATGAATACATTTCATGACCTGCTACCCTATCAAGCATGGTATCCAGAAATGGGATTGGGAAAGGATCCGGTACTGTTGCTGCGTTTAATTTACGGTAGTCTACACAGATTCGTAGTTGCTTATTTTTCTTCGGCACGATTACAATTGGTGAGATCCATTCAGCATGTTCTACTGGTACGATGAATCCAACTTTTAATAATCTATCAAGTTCGGCTTTTACCTGTGATGCATAATTGGGATTCATCCGATAGATGGGCTGTTTATTCGGTTTGGCTTCAGGCTTCAACATAACTCTGTGCTGATAGATGCGTGGATCTAACCCCTTCATATCTTTATAATCCCATGCAAAGACGTCTGAGAATTCGTGAAGAAGTCGAATTAAGTCGGTTTTAAATGATTCCGGTAAATTTTGCCTTATCTTCACAGGTCGTGGATGCTCTTCATCTCCTAGATCGTACGTGGTCAACTGGTCTTCTGGGACATAGAATTGTTGCGGTTTTCCTGCATCGTCCGTTGTCTTGAACAGCGATTGTAATTCATTATCATGTGTGGGGATACTACCTTCATGCTTAATTGTATTAGTGATAGGTGTGATTGTACATACCGAGGTATTCCAATTATCTATCACAGATTGTAAATCAACAATCCCTACAGACATTAAATCAGCATTACTCTTCAGAAATTCCTCTTCCTCATCATCTGATAGTCCATCTAACATGTTGACTGGTTCAGCAAAATATGGTCTAGCGTGAAGCTCGCATGGTTGTATAGCATCCAATTTTACTACATATCTACGGTTGGAATCCTTGAACGTAAGCTCTTGTGCGGACCAGTCCTGTATTACCTTTGCATGCTTCAGCCAAGGTCGGCCGAAAAGAAGGTTGTAGTCCAAAGTAGATTCTGGCAAATCTAATATAACAAAGGTCATTCTAAAGGTCGTACCTTGTATTGTGATGGGTACATTTCGCACAAGTCCTACAGGGTGGACTCTAGATTGATCTGCCATTCTAACAAAAAATTGCACGGGTTCAATTTCGGTCCATCCTAACCTTTTGCATACAGATGCTGTTGCAATATTCACACCCGATCCTCCATCAATCAATACCTGCGTAATTTTATGATTCTTGTACCATACTGTAATCAAGGGAACCGAATGATCGACGGCAGAATCAGGTTCCGGTTGAACTGCTGCTGTTGCCAGAATACAAGAAGGCACCGGACTGAACTGTTGCTGGAACTGTTGTCGAATCCCAGGTACTAATGCCAGAAGTTGGCCAAGAGGCAAAGTAATAGATGCCTTGGACAAAATTTCCCAAGCTTGTTGAGGTTGGTTGTTCTGCTCCTTTGAACTTGAGGTTTCCGGTGGTATGGAAGTTTCTGCTGTTATGTCTACTGCCGATGATGGTTCCGCTGTTGTTTCCTTTTGCTGCGTTTCTTCCTTTGATGAATCTTTAGTCACCGGAATAGGTTCTGGGAACACTGGTGGTTCTGTTGCTGTCCAGCGACTAGCCTTGTTATACATCCTATGTTGTTCTCGTATCCCTGGTTCGAATACTTCTGCTGCTGTTTGTAACTGTTTACCTGATCTGGTCTGTACTGTAGCAGCTTGCGTTTCTACTGGTGTAATTTGTACCATGTTGGCCATTGGGTTTTGCCTTTCCTTCTCCCTTTCATCATACTCAGCTGCGTCCTTGCAATATCTTCTAATATGTCCGAATTCACCACAAAAATGACAGCGTGGTGGTGGTAAATTGGGATTTTCCGGTGGTGGTTTGTTCTGCCAGCGGTTTGCATTATAGTTATTGTTTCTCTGTCCTCGGTAATTGCGATATCCTTGCGGTTGATTGTTTCTCAGTTGCGGAGGTACATAATGATTTGCTGCTTGTCCATGTTCTTGAATAACAGCATTAACTGTTGCTGTTCCCTGTAATCTGGCATTGTAGACACAATTTCCGGTGGTGTGTCCGGCAGTATTACAGATAGCGCAGAATGGTTGATTTAGCGCACAATTGGCACTAGTATGCCCTGGATTCTTGCATGTGATACAATACATTTGTCTGGTCATATCTTCATTCATAGTTTTGTTCGTTTTTAACCACTCCATATCTTCTGTAAATCCACCGACCTTGGATTCTAGTTGCAGAGCCATGGCGATGATTGCATCCAGCGTCATGGCTCCCACACATCTTATAATCATGATCTGCTTCAATTGCGGAGTTAAACCATTGATAAACCATTGAGTGATGACATCATCGGGTAAGTTAGCGTGGGCCTGGGGTATCTGTCTTAAATGTGTTCTGAAGAGAGTAGCGTATTCCTGGACAGTCTGATTTGCCTTTTGTCGGTTGTTCTGTAAATAATCAAAGATCTCAGCAAGATTCTTCTTTAGTCTGAATCGTTGTAAAAAGGCATCTCGTACTGCATCGTAAGTACCAAAATGATTAATATCATATTCCGTGAGCCATTTCGCTGCTTCATTGACCAGTGTAGACTGAAAAACAATGGCCTTATACGCCTGATCTGGTGGATGGTTAAGAACTGCATAACTTATCTCAAAAGTTCGTACATGAGCGTCTGGATCATCTCCTGGGAATCCACCAAATTTCGTGTATGTTACTCCTGTTGGAGGCGGCCTTGGTTGACCTAACTGTTGTTGTTGTTGTTGTCCGTTCATCGTGAGTGCCTCCGGTCCTTCTTCTGTATTAGGTGAACTATCAGAATTTGGACCGCCGGATGACGTGCCTTCCGGTGTGCTGTTTTTACTTAGAATGCGTCGTACTTCTGCTTCGAAGAGTTTTCCTTCCTTCTGGATATTCAATATCCAAAATCTTTCTTCCAAGCACGCTGGTCGGGCGGAAGATTTCGCAAAAAAGGCTAAACCTTTACCAGCGATCGGTGAGTCTATCACCGGAATCTCACCGGAATGAGCCAAAATTAAGCCAGAATGTAGTGTTTTTTCGCTCTTATCGTTCTCTTTTCCTAAAGTGTTCTTAATCGTATCTAATTCCGAGTTTAGACTAGTATCTAACGGCGTGTTGGTAGATTCTGAAATTGCTATATCTTCGATAGGCTGGGTCGAAGTAGCACCAGAATATACCAAAGGCGTTGATTGTTTCACCGGAATATGACCGGAATTAATCGTGACGTTCTCAGTTTGTCTGACCACTGGGTCAGATTTGGTTAGATCTTCTCCTTCCAAGACTATCTTTATCGCTTTACTCGCTTCAGTCTTACAGTTCTTAGGATATGTTTCACCGGATCGAGTAACCGGCATGTATCATTACACAGTAACCCTATCTGAGCAGTTTGGCAACAATCTCGGTTTGTTGCTTCTGCTAGTTACTTCGAATGTTAACTAAACGTTTACTTCTGACAACAACTGGTACTTTAGTGCCACTTTCCACAAGTAACTCGTAATCAATGCTATTTTACCGCAGAGACTGGTAAATAGTTGCCACTTTCCCACAGACAGCGCCAGATGTTAAACGGTTTATTATTTAATCATTACTCTACTTCCCAACTCCACCATTTCAAGTTCAACTGGTTTGTAATCTTCCTAACAGCAACCGTTTTTCTTGGCCACGTGGATTCTTGGGAGTGGTAGGGGTCTGTAGACAGAGGCCCTGTACTATTTTCCCAAACTCTCATACAAACATCAAATACTCTGTCACGTCGTAGCTCAGTATTGAGAACTATTAACTGCCCAGCTTACTGGATACTAGAAGTCCGAACTGGGTCTGCTATAGTGAAAAGCAGTAGTCCGATCTTACTTAAACTAATCGGCTATGTTACTTCATTCACCGGATTTTACTTAAAGTGCACCTCTTCTCGACTTGGGATTACACCGAACAGTGGTACTTGCGGTATTTAAACATTAGTCGAATCACTATCTCTAAGGCTTATGGGCACTTACAGATACAAGTCCTTCTGGGAATGGAATCTCTACAAACCACAGACTATTGTATTGACCTCAATTATTTAATAGAACAATAGAGAGATCACTCCCTACTTCTACTTACCGACATATGTTAACCACACTTAACAATGCTCAACGACACGCTTAACTCTTACTGAACAACTTCGTAACACACTGTCAATTGTTCGTATCTACCCTTTAAGATGCGAACAACTACTAAACAGAACAGAACATCCAGATCCGAAATAAGCACTCACTAATGCACTGCACTTCCCAAAAATGGGCGCTTCACAAATAGAATAGAAGATATAATTAACCGACAGACCCGAATCGAATGATCACTTAAACAAAACTATGCGAAGCCCGAAGGGGTGCGCTTACAGACCGAATCGAAGATACATTTCACAAACAAAATCGACTAGATGATACATCTTCACAGAATACCGCAATTCCATAAAGGGGGCGCTCTTTTTCATTCTCTTCTCATTTCCTTATATAGAGTATTTTCAGTGGTGCGCAAATCTCTGCGCGTTTCCTGTCCTCGTACTTTCATCCTTGTTCAGCGGCCGTCAGCACTTCTACATTTACGGCACCTGTCCGGATTCATTGGCGGCCGTCTAACATATCTATCTATCTATCTATCTATCTATCTATCTATGTATCTATCTATGTATCTATCTATCAATCTATCTATCTATCTATCTTTCTATCTATCTATCTATCTATCTATCTATCTATCTATCTATCTATCTATCTATCTATCTATCTATCTATCTATCTATCTATCTCTCTATCTATCTCTCTATCTATCTATCTATCTATCTATCTATCTATCTACCTATCTATCTATCTATCTATCTATCTATCTATCTATCTATCTATCTATCTATCTATGTATATGTCTATGTATCTATGTATCTATGTATCTATCTATCTATCTATCTATCTATCTATCTATCTATCTATCTATCTATCTATCTATCTAGCTATCTATCTATCTATCTATCTATCTATCTATGTATCTATCTATCTATCTATCTATCTATGTATCTATCTATCTATCTATCTATCTATCTATCTATCTATCTATCTATCTATGTATCTGTTTGTCTATTTGTCTATCTATGTATCTATCTAACTATCTATCTATCTATCTATCTATCTATCTATCTATCTATCTATCTATCTATCTATCTATCTATCTATCTATCTATCTATCTATCTATCTATCTATCTATCTATCAATCTATCTATCTATCTATCTATCTATCTATCTATCTATCTATCTATCTATCTATCTATCTATCTATCTATCTATCTATGTTGGTGTAGGACAATCAACAATTGATGTTTTGATGAAGAGTTGAAGTCAAGGTTTGAAGGAAAGATTCAAGTTGTGAAGCATGGAAGAAGAATACATTCAGAAGAGGAAGATGTGTACACATATGTACATTATTTAAGAGATAGTTCACTTATATCTTTGAGTAGTCATAAGCTTGTAAATTTTTGTCTATATATACTTTGGAAAATTCGGGGCAAGTATGAGAGAGCATGAGAATAGAGTAATCAGGAGTTGTATGTGTCAGTAGACATCTTAGAAGTGAGTCAAGACTCTCTCATCACTCAGTTGTAAATCTCTCAGAAATGAAGAAAATGTTGCACCTGATATTTCTGAGTTTTCTCCTTCTGTGTTAGATCCTTTGTGAAATGCTTTTGTACAAGTCTAAGTGTATAGGTAATCGACCTCTGTACAAATGTTCAGCTTTCAATTGTGATCAAGCTGAGAGAATTGAGTGTAGGAACATTTGCATATGTAAATGAGAAAAAGTAGATTAACACTCTCCATCAGTGGTATCAGAGCAGGAAGCATCAGAATTGAAGGAAGGAGGACCTCGACTGCTGGAGGTGCAAAGAATTCAACATTTGAAGGTGAAAGCTTGAGGATAAAGCTTGAGAAGAAGGTCATACGACACCAAGGAAGACAAAAGGAGTATTATTCGAAGTAAAGGTACATCTATTACTCATAAAGATTGAAGAATTCAATATACAGGTGAAGAAAGGATGGGAGATTCTCTTCAGATAGAGAAATTGGATAGAGAGAACTATCCAGCATGGTCAATGCGGATGGAAGCTCATCTAATGAGCAAAGACTTGATAGGTTATATTACAGGTGAAGAAGAAAAGCCTCAATTCAGAGATCCTAGTGTTCCAACTATGGAGGAATTATCAGATTTGAAGAATTGGATGAAGAGAGATGCTCAAGCTAGGAGCATTATCTATATGGTAGTTAATGATTACTTGCTACCTCACATTAGAGGCCTTGAAAGTGTAAGTGATATATGGAATGCTTTGGAGGAGCATTTCCAAAATACCACAAAGTCTAGGAAGGCATCCTTGTGGGCAGAATTTACCACATTCAAGAAGAAGGCCTCCCAATCCATCTCAGATTATGTAACTAGAATGAAGGACATTGCAGATGCATTAGGAGTTGTTGATGAAGACATTGAGGAGGATAAATTGGTAAGGCAAATCCACACAGGTTTGAGAGGTGATGACAAATGGAAGCCATTCATTTTGTCTACTGAATTATCACTTGATCATTTTACTCTTGACTTAAATCAGTTGCTAGGACATATGTTAACCTTTGAGCAGGATGTCAAAGGTGAAGGTGACAAAAGTACAGGTCATGCGATGTACTCAAAGGATGAGAAGAAAAATAGTAAAGGGAAGCAACAAGCAAATGAAGATGAAGGCACAACTAGTCAAGCCAACTTCCTAAGAGGAAGAGGAGGTGGCAAAGGTAGAGGAAGAGACTGGAATAATAAAGATGGAGTCAAAGCTTGCTGGATTTGTGGTAAGACAAATCACTTAGCTAATGATTGTTGGCATAATAATCAGAGTAATGGTGGATATAATCAGAATTTTAATTCAAGAGGAAGAGGTGGCAGAAATCAAAGAGGTAACTTTAGAGGAAGAGGTAGTAGGGGTTACTTTGGAAGAAATGCAGGTAGAGGATTCCAAAGTCAACAATACAATAATACCTACTACAATTATGCTTCAGATCAGAAGGAGGATTCAACATTGATAATGAATGCAACTTGTGAAAGGCAAAGTGAAGACCAAAAAGTCTTCTACATTGACTCAGGGTGTAGCAATCACCTGAGTGGTAACATAGCATTGATGACTGATTTGGAAAATAAGGTATCTAATCATGTTGTTCAAACAGGTGATAATACAAAGCACAATGTGAAGTCAATTGGATCAGTGAAGGCCAAGGATGGAAGTACTCTCTTGAGTAAGGTCTTGTATGTTCCTACAATTCCTAAGAATCTGATAAGTGTAGGACAAATTGTTGAAAAAGGTTATGAAGTTAGATTCACTAATGAAGGAGTGTTTGTGGAAGACCCTAGCAATGGGTATAAACAAATTGTTTCAGGGAAGAAAGAAGGAAGGTTGTTCACATTGAAGATTCAAGGTAATGTTGGTCATGCCTTGTTCATTTATGGAGGACATAAGATCTCTGAGTTAGATCTTTGGCACAAGAGGCTTGGACACTTCAATGAAAGAGGTATCAAAGATATGATTAACAATGGTTCAGTGCTTGGATTGCCTAATGTTGCAGGTCAACATATGACATACAGATGTGAGGCATGTCAATTAGGTAAGGCTCATAAGCAATCTTATTCCAAGCATGGTTTTATGTATTCAGAGAAGCTTGAGTTGGTACACACAGATGTGTGGGGACCATCAAAGGATTTCAGTTTAAATGGTTCAAGGTACTATGTGATTTATGTTGATGATGCTACCAGATGGATCACTATCTATGTGATCAAAGATAAGTCAGAGGTATTCAATACATTCAAACATTATCATGTGTATGCAGAAAGAATTACAGGTCATAAATTGAAGAGACTAAGGTCAGATGGAGGGGGAGAGTATTTTTCTAATGAGTTCAGTGATTACTTGTGGAATGCAGGTATAAAAAGGGAAATCACTTGCAGGTACTCTCCTCAACAAAATGGTGTAGCAGAGAGAAGAAATAGAACTCTTGTTGAGTTTGCAAGGTCAATGATGAAGGAGAAAAATTGCGCAAATTATTTGTGGGATGAGGCTGTAAATGCAGCTACTTATTTGGTCAATAGGCTACCATGTAAAGCTTTGCAGGGTATGACACCATATGAGGCATGGTGGGGTAAGAGACCTACCTTGGATCATTGCAAAGTATTTGGATGTTTGGCATATGCATATGTGCCATCACAATTAAGACATAAGTTAGAACCTAAAGCTGAAAAGTATGTATTCATTGGTTATGATGATAAGCAGATGGGATATAGGTTGTGGAGTCCATCCACAAAACAATTTCTTGTATCAAAAGATGTTACATTTGATGAGCAAGGTACTTGGTATGCAGGTACAATCAATATTAATATAGGTGATGAAGAAGTTGTGAGTCAAACGAAAGGTAAATCAAAGGTTCAGATATTTGATGAAGAGGAAAATAATGAAGTGCAGGTTGAAGTTGAAGAAATTCCAAGATTTGATCCCGAGTGTGAAGAACAAGAAACCTCAAGGAATGGAGAACTCAGAAGGTCATCAAGACACAAGTGGCAACCTACAAGGTATAGCTGTGATACTTCTTTTTTGGCTACCAAAGATTATGCTTGCATGATAAAGGCAGATGAAAACCCTTCCACATATGAAGAGGCAAAAGGTAAGGAAAATTGGGAGAAAGCTATGCACGAAGAATATGATGCATTAATGGAGAATCAGACATGGGATTTTGTTCCTAAGCCAAATAGTCAGAAGATTATTGGATGCAAATGGGTCTACAAGACTAAGAGGTTTGCAGATGGAAGTGTGTCTAGGTATAAAGCTAGACTTGTTGTGAAAGGGTTTGCTCAGACATATGGTATTGATTATGATGAGACCTATAGTCCTGTGGCAAAGATGACAACCATCAGGACACTCATAGCCATTGCTGCATGTAAAGGTTGGAAATTATGTCAATTAGATGTGAAGAATGCTTTTTTAAATGGTTACATTTCAGATGATGTTTTCATGGAGCAACCTCAAGGATTCAGAGATGGAAGGTATCCAGATCATGTATGTAAGCTCAAGACAGCTTTGTATGGTTTGAAGCAAGCCCCAAGGGTAGGGAATTATAGACTTGTGAAGTTCTTGAAAGAACTTGGATTTCAAGTATCTAAGGCAGATAGTAGCTTGCTTGTTAAAGCAAGTGATGATGGGTTCATTTACATGTGCATATATGTTGATGATATAATTCTTACAGGTACAGATGAGAAAGGAATTCAAAGCCTAAAGAAGCAAATGGAGGAAGAGTTCAAAATCAGTGACTTGGGAGACTTGTCA
>MU260061.1:972500-982500 GCA_020310875.1 Ceratopteris richardii
AGCTCTTTGTCATTATGTCTGCTAACTGATCTTTAGTAGAAATGTACTCCACTTCAATCTCCTTCTCCATTACCTTTTCTCTGAGAAAATGATACTATATCTCTATGTGCTTTGTCCTTGCATGAAATACTGGATTTGCTGCAAGATAAAGTGAACTCATATTATCTCCATGTATTGTAGGTGTACTTTAATCAATGCCTAAGCTCTTGAACAATGTGTGCATCCATATGACTTCCTTAGCTGCTTCCACAAGTCCTTTGTACTCTGCTTCAGTTGATGATAATGCTACTGTATGTTGTTTCTTTGAACACCAACTTACAAGCTTATCACCAATATATATCATGTAACCATGAGTTGATCTTCTGTCATCTTGATTACCTGCCCAATCTGAATCACTATAGGCTCTCAACTTCAAATTTGATGTAAAAGGATAATATAATCCTTCCTTTATAGTTCCTTTGATATATCTGAGAACTCTTTGACCTGCAATCCAATGTGGGTCCTTTGGACAATGCATGAATTGTGACAAAACTCCCACTGCATAACTAAGATCAGGTCTTGTTAGTGTAGCATAAATCAAACTACCCACAAGAGATTGATACTTCCTCATATCTTTGTATTCTGCACCATCATATTTACTGAGCTTGTGATTAACTTCAAGTGGAGTTGAAGCTTCTCTGCAATTTTCCATATCAAACTTCTTCAACAAGTTCAGAAGATACCTTTCTTGTGACACATATATGCCATGATCTGTATAAGTAACTTCCATTCCAAGAAAGTATGATAACTTTCCTAGGTCACTGATCTTGAATTCTTTTTCAAGCAATCTCTTTACCTCCTTGATTCCTTCATCTGAAGTACCTGTGATTATAATGTCATCTACATAAATACAAATGTAGATTGTACCTTCCTCTGTTCTTTTGATAAGTAGACTTGAATCTGCTTTTGAACTTTGATATCCAAGATCATTGAGATACTTCACCAGTCTATAGTTCCAAGCTCTTGGAACTTGCTTCAATCCATACAATGCTCTTCTCAACCTGCAAACAAAATTTGGATACCTGGAATCTATAAACCCTTGAGGTTGTTCCATGTATACCTCATCTGATATGTATCCATTCAAGAATGCATTTTTTATATCCAATTGACTTAGAGTCCATCCTTTTGAAGCTGCAATAGCAATGATTGTCCTTATAGTTGACATCTTAGCTACGGGACTGAATGTCTCATCATAATCTATGCCATAGGTCTGGGCATAGCCTTTCACCACCAATCTAGCTTTGTATCTAGCTATACTTCCATCTGCAAGCTTCTTCACTTTATAAACCCATTTATTTCCAATTACTTTCTTACCATTTGGTTTAGAAACAAGTTCCCATGTCTTGTTCTCCTTCAGTGCATTGAATTCTTCCTTCATTGCTTCTTCCCATTGCTTCTTACCTTTAGCTTCATCATAGTTCTGAGGTTCTTCATCATCTTTGACCATATATGCATAGTTCTTCTGAGTTATGTAAGAAGTATCATAAGAATACCTTTCTGGTTGTCTTCTAGTCCTGCTTGACCTTCTTGGTTCACATTCTTCATATGTGTCTGGATACACCTCTTCATCAAATATAGGAGCTTCTTCATTTCTTCTTGTTAATCCACTTGTGGATGTACTTGCTTGCATATAGTCTTCATCTCTATTCACCTGCACAATTGATTTTCCTTTCTCACATCTTCTTACCTCTTCTTCAAAGTCCTCAGCTGTATTACTTTGATCTGCATACCAACTTTTCTGTTCATCAAATGTAACATCTCTAGAAATAATAAATTGTTTGGTTAGAGGATTCCACAATCTGTAACCCATCTGCTTTTCATCATAACCAATGAACACATATTTTTCTGCCTTTGGTTCAAGTTTATGCCTAAGCTGTGATGGCACATAAGCATATGCAATTGATCCAAACACTCTACAATGATCTAGTGTTGGTTTCTTACCCCACCAAGCTTCATATGGAGTCATTCCATTCAGAGCTGCACATGGTAATCTATTCACAAGATATGTAGCTGTATTTACAGCCTCAGCCCAAAGATAATTTGGACAATTCTTCTCCTTTAGCATAGCTCTAGCAAACTCAACCAAAGTCCTGTTCCTTCTTTCTGCTACACCATTTTGTTGTGGTGTATACCTGCAAGTTATTTCTCTCTTAATACCTGCATTCCAAAGATAATCATTGAACTCTTGGGAGAAATATTCTCCCCCTCCATCAGACCTCAGTCTTTTAAGCTTTTGACCTGTGACTCTCTCTGCATATGCATGAAAATGCTTGAAAGCTCCAAACACTTCTGATGTTTCCTTCAAAACATATAATGTTATCCATCTTGTAGCATCATCAATAAAAAGAACATAATACCTTGAGCCACTGATAGATCCTTCTTTTGTTGGTCCCCATACATCTGTATGAATGAGCTCAAGTACTCCATCATGTTTGAATCCTTTCTTTTGAAATGGTAACCTGTGTGCTTTTCCCATTTGACATGCTTCGCATTTATAAACCATATGTTGACTTTGCACATTTGGTAATCCTAGTACATACTGATTAGCAACCATAGATTTAATTCCTCTTTCATTGAAATGACCTAATCTCTTATGCCAGAGATCAAGTTCTGTAATCACTGCTTCACCATGTGTGAGCAAAGCTTGACCAATGTTTCCTTGCACTCTTAAAGTAAAGAGTCTACCTTCTTTCTTACCAGAGACAATCTGATTATATCCATTCTCTGGATCTTCAACAAATACTCCTTCATTTGTAAACCTGACTTGAAAACCTTTTTCAACTATCTGTCCCACACTAATCAAGTTTTTAGGTATTGTAGGAACATACAAAACATTGGTTAGCAAATCTGCTCCACTCTTGCATTTCACTTTTCCAATTGAATGTACACTATGTCTTGTATTATCACCAGTTTGAACTGTGTGACTCGAAATACCTTTTTCCAATTCTGACATCAATTCTATGTTTCCTGACAAATGATTAGAACATCCAGAGTCAATGTAAAATACCTTTAGATCTTCTTTATCTGATGTGTTGATTGAGTTCATCATCAATGATGTATGACTTTCATTCTGTGTGTCATTTGCATAGTTGTAGTAGGTGGTGTTGTAGGATTGATTTTGTCCCCAACTTCTTCCTCCACCTCTACCATAGCCTCCTCTTTGACTTTGTCTACCTCTTTGAAAATTACTTTGATATCTTCCACCTCGGCCTCTGCTATTGTTGTTTTGATTCTGGTTTGATCCTTGTTGGTTGTGCCAACAGTCATGAGCCAAATGATTACTCAATCCACAGATCCAGCAAGCCTTCTTGTTGTTATTTTGATTACCTCTTCCTCTTCCAAAACCTCTTGCTCTTCCTCTGCCAGTGCCTTTACCTCTTGCATAATAAACTTGAGAAGTTGACTCTTCTTCATCCTTTGCTTTACCTTTATCTCCTTTCTTCTTGTTCTTCATGTACATTGTAGAACTTTGTCCTTTATCTCCATCTCCCTTCAAGTCTTGCTCATATGTGAGCATCAAACCAAGCAACTGGTTCAAATCTGGAACATAATGATTTAATGAAAGTTCTGTTGATAAGACAAAAGGTTTCCACCTTTCATCCCCTCTCAAACCTGCAAGTAGCTGAGCAATCAGTCTGTGATCTTCAACATCTTCATCTATGGATCCAAGACTATCTGCAAGATCCTTCATCTTAGTGACATAATCACTAATGGTTTGACTTGGCTTCTTCTTGAATGTTGTAAACTCTGACCATAGACTTGCTTTCCGTGCTTTAGTAGTACTTTGGAAATGATACTCCAATGCATTCCATATATCTTCAGATGATTCCAATCCTCTGATGTGTGGTAGTAAATGATCAGAGATTGTATTGTAGATGTAGGCTTTTGCACTTGCATCCTTCTTCTGCCAATGCTTTAAAGCATCAAGTTCTTCTTTCTTTGGTCGGCTTTCATCTTCAAATACTGGCTTCTCTTCTTCACCTGTAACATATATCATGAGATCCTTACTCATAAGTAAGGCTTCCATTCTCATTACCCATGCGGGGTAATTATCTATGTCCAGTTTGTCAATGGAGATATGATCTGCCATAGTTCTTTCCTTCTGCTGCAACCTGTGAGCTTAAAGGATAAAGGATAATACCTTTTGAAGTTCTTTGTATATGAGGATACTTTTGAAGTAACCTTTTGATGCCTTGTGTCTTCAAATGCTTCACCTTTGAAACTTTAATGGAAAACTTTTCAAAACTTCTCGTACATTTGCCGTCTTCTGCTCTCGAGAATCTTTCTGCTCTGATACCACTTGTTGATGTATGAAACACCACAAGAAATGAATTAATGTGACACTAGAACACCTCTATGGTCACCATTAACTCATTGCCACTCCAAACTTTGAGAAATGATAGCCTAAAGTGAGAACTTTGCTTCTACAGAAATTCCTAGTCACCGAAATGACATACCTTCAGTATTTTGCTAATTTCTCCTAGCTCAAGTATTATTTCTCCATGACACTTTATACGCTCAAACTAGAAGAGCAGAGCTTTCCAACAAGCTATTATATGCATCAAAGGGATCTCTAGAACTCAAGTTATGTTCTTCACAAGATGACCCTGTATGACCTTCCCAAATTGGAATTTTTGCCTGTTTTAGTATTCCTGGGTGTCTAAAAATAAAAACTTCGATGCCTAGCATCGAATTTCAGTCAAGGTCGATGCCAGGCATCGACTTTGAGCTTTTTTAGGCCCTTTTTCTGCACCAAAAATAGCTTCTTTTACACACACATGAAGAAGACCACTTGTATGCTAGAAGTCGATGCCGGACATCCATTTTATGCTGGAACTCGATGCCAGGCATCGAGTTGCTCCACAAACTTCATATTTTTAGAAGATTCAACAACAGTTAACACAGAGAGAATGAAAAAATGACTTATCAGCCAAGATTCGATGCCAGACATCGAATTGTTCAAAAAACTTGAACCTTTGAATTCATCACACAGTAGGTAATCATGGAGATGATGGAGAGAGGCTCAAACACAGAACTTTACTCAGTTCTTCTCATAACTATAAAAAACTCAGAAGTTTTACAGATGCTTTCTCACTCAGAGAATCCCGACTATACACAGTCGTATAAATGAACTCCTTCTTCTACTTCTTCTCTCTCACTCTATCTCCTCTCACGCCGCGTCAGTTGATACAAACTAACTTATATAGATTTTCGTATTCTCGTGATTTTAAAAAACTTCTAGAACTAAAGTGAACTAACTTTACAAGTATAATACAGTTGTGAATTTGTCCCTTCACATAGGCATGGGGTTTTCTTCCTAGGATTTGACCTTCAAATATATGTCCAATTAGTGAGTGTTTCTCCAACATATCTATCTATCTATCTATCTATCTATCTATCTATCTATCTATCTACCTATCTATCTATCTATCTATCTATCTATCTATCTATCTATCTATCTATCTATCTATGTATCTATCTATCTATGTATCTATCTATCTATGTATCTATCTATCTATGTATCTATCTATCTATGTATCTATCTATCTATCTATCTATCTATCTATCTATCTATCTATCTATCTATCTATCTATCTATCTATCTATCTATCTATCTCTCTATCTATCTATCTATCTATCTATCTATCTATCTATCTATCTATCTATCTATCTATCTATCTATCTATCTATCTATCTATCTATGTATCTATCTATCTATCTATGTATGTATGTATCTATCTACCTATCTATCTATCTATCTATCTATCTATCTATCCATCTATCTATCTATCTATCTACCTATCTATCTATCTATCTATCTATCTATCTATCTATCTATCTATCTATCTATCTATCTATCTCTCTCTCTCTATCTACCTATCTATCTATCTATCTATCTATCTATCTATCTATCTATCTATCTATCTATCTATCTATCTATCTATCTATCTATCTATTTATCTATCTATCTATCTATCTATCTATCTATCTATCTATCTATCTATCTATTGATGGAGAGTGTTAATCTCCAAAAGAACAACCTACTCTTGAATTTAGAACACCTCTATATCAAGAGTAAGTCAAAAACTTCACCAATTTAAGAGATCAATGACCAAATATCAATTTCTTGACTAAACTGTGAAGAAGGAAATCACTCAGAAAGTCTTCTGCATATATCTTTCTCATTGACTGAGTAAATGTGTAAAGTTTTTTATGAAACTTTGCACAAGGTGTCGCCTAAAGATTGCGCACCTCCTCCAAGTCAAATCACTCTAAAAGATTCAGTAGATCTTGAGAAATCTACTTCACAAGTTACATATGTCTAAATCTGCACTTCAGAGAAGTCGATTTGGACACCCCTAACTTCTTAGCTTTGGTTCTCCCAATGTCGAACCCGTTTGATCAAATCCTTTTAGCTGTAGATAGCTTATCTCTCAACTTAGATTTTGAGCTATCATATGTGTAAAACTTTACACTGTGCACTGAGCATTACTCATTTTCCTGAATTCGAAATCTGCGCCTGTTTCAGGAGACTGTGAACACTCAATACATATGAATGTTCCTACTAACAATTCTCCTTACCTGATTACAATTAAACTCTGAAACTTAAGTCATAGACTCATTAACTATGAACTTAGATATCCTCTAAAGGATTTCACAAATGATCTATCACAGACGGAGCAGACACAGAAACATCGGGCGCAATATTTCTGATATTTCTGAAGAAGACTACAAATCTATGAGAGAGAGATCTCAACTAACTTTCATGTGTCCAATGACACTACAACTGCTCATTCCTCTATTCCTATCTTCTCATTTCATCTCCTCACGATGTCTTCTTTCTGTCTCTCTACAAACCCGACATTTTTCCAAAATATTTATAGGCAAATATGTACAAGTTTTTGACTAATCAAAAGTCTAAGTGATCTATGTCTTCACTAATGTACATATGTGTACATATCTTTCATCCTGTGAATGTAACCACCTCCTTTGCTTCAAGAGTTGATCTTGTATCCATCTCTTGTCTCTCAAATCTTCAATTGGTGATTGGTCTGCACCAACAGCTCCCCCTCAATCATCAATTGAGGTTTCTCTTATCTTCTTTATACCTGCCATGTCTTTAAACTTCTGTAACTTTGGTCCATCCAAGCTCTTTGTAAGCATATCAGCTATCTGATCTTTTGTTGAAGTATGTATGACTTCAATCTCCTTATCCATCACCTTTTATCTTAAAAAGTGATACTGTATCTCAATGTGTTTGGTCCTGGCATGAAAAACAGGATTAGCAGCTAGATATAATGAACTCATGTTATCACCATAAATGATAGGTATGCTCTGTATAGTATCAAAACTCTTCATGAGAGTCTTAAGCCATATCACTTCTTTTGCAGCTTCAACCATGCCTTTGTACTCTGCTTCTATAGATGACAAAGCAACTGTATGTTGCTTCTTTGAGCACCAAGAGATTAACTTATCTCCCACATAACACATGTATCCATAGGTTGACCTTCTATCATCTGGATTACCTGCCCAATCTGCATCACTATAGATCTTGATATTTGTGTCTGATGTAAAACCATAATACAAACCTTCCTTGAGTGTACCCTTAATGTACCTCAACACTCTTTGACCTGCAATCCAATGCTCTTTCCTAGGACAATGCATGAATTGAGACAAAACCCCAACTGCATATGATAAATCAGGCCTAGTTAATGTAGCATAGATAAGACTACCAATCAAACTCTGATATTGTCTCATGTCCTTGAACTCTTCACCTCCAAATCTGCTTAATTTGTGATTCACCTCCATTGGAGTAGGTGCTACTCTGCAATCATTCATTTTAAACTTGGTTAACAAGTTCTTCAAATACCTCTCTTGAGTCACATACACTCCGTGTTGAGTGTATGAAATCTCCATGCCCAAGAAGTATGACAAGTCTCCCAAATCACTGATTTTGAACTCTTTCTCCATTTGCTTCTTTAAACTTTGTATGCCTTTCTCATCTGTACCTGTAAGTATGATATCATCAACATATATGCACATGTAAATAAACCCATCATCACTTGCTTTGACAAGCAAGCTACTATCTGCTTTTGATACTTGAAATCCAAGTTCTTTAAGGAACTTTACAAGTCTATAGTTCCATGCCCTTGGGGCCTGCTTCAAGCCATATAAAGCTCTTTTGAGTTTACACACATAATCTGGATATCTTCCATCTCTGAATCCTTGAGGTTGCTCCATGAAAACTTCATCTGAAATGTAACCATTCAAAAAAGCATTCTTCACATCTAATTGACACAATTTCCAACCTTTGCATGCAGCAATTGCTATAAGTGTCCTGATGGTTGCCATCTTTGCCACAGGACTATAAGTCTCATCATAGTCAACACCATATGTCTGAGCAAACCCTTTGACAACAAGTCTAGCTTTGTACCTAGACACACTTCCATCTGCAAATCTTTTTGTCTTATAAACCCACTTACATCCAATGATCTTCTGACTATTTGGCTTTGGAACCAAATCCCATGTTTGATTTTCCATCAATGCATCATATTCTTCTTGCATAGCTTTCTCCCAATTTTCTTTACCTTTTGCCTCTTCATATGTAGAAGGGTCTTCATCTGCTTTAATCATGTAAGCATAATCTTTGGTAGCCAAAAATGAAGTATCATAGCTATACCTTGTAGGTTGCCATTTGTTCCTTGTAGACCTCCTAAGTTCTCCACTTCTTGAGGTTTCTGGTTCTTCACATTCAGGATCAAATCTTGGTGTTTCTTCCACTTCAACCTGCACTTCATTACTCTCTTGATCATCAAATATCTGAACCTTTCATTTACCTTTTCTTTGGCTCACAATTTCTTCATCATCTATATTTATATTGATAGTACCTGCATACCAAGTACCTTGCTCATCAAATGTAACATCTTTTGATACAAGAAAATGTTTTGTGGATGAATTCCACAATCTCTATCCCATCTGCTTATCATCATAACCAATAAACACATATTTTTCAGCTTTAGGTTCCAATTTGTGCCTTAATTGTGATGGCACATATGCATAGGCCAAACATCCAAATACTTTGCAATGGTCTAGTGTAGGTCTCTTACCCCACCATGCCTCATAAGGTGTCATACCCTGCAAAGCTTTACAAGGTAGCCTATTGGCGAAATAAGTAGCTGTATTTACAGCCTCAGCCCACAAATAATTTGGGCAATTTTTCTCCTTCATCATGGACCTTGCAAACTCAACAAGAGTCCTATTCCTCCTTTCTGCTACACCATTTTGTTGAGGAGAGTGCCTGCAAGTAACCTCTCTTTTTATACCTGCATTCCACAAGTAATCACTGAACTCATTAGAGAAATACTCTCCCCCTCCATCTGACCTTAGTCTCTTCAATTTATGTCCTGTAATTCTCTCTGCATACATATGATAATGTTTGAAAGTATTGAATACTTCTGATTTATCTTTGATCACATAGATAGTGATCCATCTGGTAGCATCATCAACATAAATCACATAATACCTTGAGCCATTGATACTGAAGTCCTTTGATGGTCCCCACACATCTGTGTGTACCAACTCAAGTTTCTCTGAATACATAAACCCATGCTTGGAATAGGATTGCTTATGAGCCTTACCTAATTGACATGCCTCACATCTGTATGTCATATGTTCACCTGCAACATTAGGCAATCCAAGCACTGAACCATTATTAATCATGTCTTTCATACCTCTTTCATTGAAATGTCCAAGTCTCTTGTGCCAAAGATCTAACTCAGAGATCTTATGTCCTCCATAAGTGAACAAGGCATGACCAACATTACCTTGAATCTTCAAAGTGAACAATCTCCCTTCTTTCTTTCCTGCAACAATTTGTTTATACCCATTGCTAGGGTCTTCCACAAACACTCCTTCATTAGTGAACCTTACTTCATAACCTTTTTCCACAATTTGTCCTACA
>MU260061.1:990000-1012500 GCA_020310875.1 Ceratopteris richardii
GAGCTTACATACATGATCTGGATACCTTCTATCTCTAAATCCTTGAGGTTGCTCCATAAAAACATAATCTGAAATGTAACCATTTAAAAAAGCATTCTTCACATCTAATTGACATAATTTCCAACCTTTACATGCAGCAATGGCTATGAGTGTCCTGATGGTTGTCATCTTTGCCACAGGACTATAGGTCTCATCATAATCAATACCATATGTTTGAGCAAAACCTTATACAACAATTCTAGCTTATACCTAGACACACTTCCATCTGCAAACCTCTTAGTCTTGTAGACCCATTTGCATCCAATGATCTTCTGACTATTTGGTTTAGGAACCAAATCCCATGTTTGATTCTCCATTAATGCATCATATTCTTCCTGCATAGCTTTCTCCCAATTTTCCTTACCTTTTGCCTCTTCATATGTGGAAGGATCTTCATCTGCCTTTATCATGTAAGCATAATCTTTGGTAGCCAAAAAAGAAGTATCATAGCTATACCTTGTAGGTTGCCATTTGTGCCTTGATGACCTTCTAAGTTCTCCACTCCTTGAAGTTTCTGGTTCTTCACACTCAGGATCAAATCTTGGCATTTCTTCAACTTCAACCTGCACTTCATTATTCTCTTCTTCATCAAATATCTGAACCTTTTTTTTACCCTTCTTTTGAGTCACAACTACTTCATCACCTGTATTAATATTGATTGTACCTGCATACCAAGTACCTTGCTCATCAAATGTAGCATCCTTAGACACAATAAATTGCTTTGTGGATCGACTCCACAATCTATAACCCATCTGCTTGTCATCATAACCAATGAATACATACTTTTCAGCTTTAGGTTCTAACTTGTGTCTTAATTGTGATGGCACATATGCATATGCCAAACATCCAAATACTTTGCAATGATCCAAGGTAGGTCTCTTACCCCACCATGCCTCATATGGTGTCATACCCTGCAAAGCTTTACATGGTAGCCTATTGACCAAATAAGTAGCTGTATTTACAACCTCAGCCCACAAATAATTTGGGCAATTTTTCCCCTTCATCATTGACCTTGCAAACTCAACAAGAGTTCTATTCCTTCTCTCTACTACACCATTTTGTTGAGGAGAGTACTTGCAAGTGATTTCCCTTTTTATATCTGCATTCCACAAGTAATCACTGAACTCATTAGAGAAATACTCTCCCCCTCCATTTGACCTTAGTCTCTTCAACTTATGACCTGTAATTCTTTCTGCATATGCATGATAGTGTTTAAATGTATTAAACACTTCTGACTTATCTTTGATCACATAGATAGTGATCCATCTGGTAGCATCATCAACATAAATCACATAGTACCTTGAGCCATTAATACTGAAATCCTTTGATGGTCCCCACACATCTGTGTGTACCAACTCAAGCTTCTCTGAATACATGAAACCATGCTTGGAGTAAGATTGCTTATGAGCCTTACTTAATTGACATGCCTCACATTTGTATGTCATATGTTGACCTGCAACATTAGGCAATCCAAGCACTGAACCATTGTTAATCATATCTTTGATACCTCTTTCATTGAAGTGTCCAACCCTCTTGTGCCAAAGATCTAACTAAGAGATCTTATGTCCTCCATAAGTGAACAAGGCATGACCAACATTACCTTGAATCTTCAATGTGAACAACATTCCTTCTTTCTTCCCTGAAACAATTTGTTTATACCCATTGCTAGGGTCTTCCACAAACACTCCTTCATTAGTGAATCTAACTTCATAACCTTTTTCAACAATTTGTCCTACACTTATCAGATTCTTAGGAATTGTAGGAACATATAAGACCTTACTCAACAGAGTACTTCCATCCTTGGCCTTCACTGATCCAATTGACTTCACATTATGCTTTGTATTGTCACCTGTTTGAACAACATGATTAGATACCTTATTTTCCAAATCAACCATCAATGCTATGTTACCACTCAGGTGATTGCTACACCCTGAGTCAATGTAGAAGACTCTTTGGTCTTCACTTTGCCTTTCACAAGTTGCATTCATTATCAATGTTGAATCCTCCTTCTGATCTGAAGCATAATTATAGTAGGTATTATTGTATTGTTGACTTTGGAATCCTCTACCTACATTTCTTCCAAAGTAACCCCTACTACCTCTTCCTCTAAAGTTACCTCTTTGATTTCTGCCACCTCTTCCTCTTGAATTAAAGTTCTGATTATATCCACCATTACTCTGAGTATTATGCCAACAATCATTAGCTAAGTGATTTGTCTTACCACAAATCCAACAAGCTTTGACTCCATCTTTATTATTCCTGCCTCTTCCTCTACCTTTGCCACCTCCTCTTCCTCTTAGGAAGTTGGCTTGACTAGTTGTGCCTTCATCTTCATTTGCTTGTTGTTTTCCTTTGCTATTTTTCTTCTTATCCTTTGAGTACATTGCATGACCTGTACTCTTGTCACCTTCACCTTTGACATCTTGCTCAAAGGTTAACATATGTCCTAGCAACTGATTTAAGTCAGGAGTAAAATGATCAAGTGATAATTCAGTAGATAGAATGAATGGCTTCCATTTGTCATCACCACTCAAACCTGTGAGGATTTGCCTTACCAATTTATCCTCCTCAATGTCTTCATCAACAGCTGCTAATGCATCTGCAATGTCCTTCATTCTGGTTACATAATCTGAGATAGATTGAGAGGCCTTCTTCTTGAATGTAGTAAATTTTGCCCACAAGGATGCCTTCCTAGACTTTGTGGTATTTTGGAAATGCTCCTCCAAAGCATTCCATATATCACTTGCACTTTCAAGACCTCTAATGTGAGGTAGCAAGTAATCATTGACTGCCATATAGATAATGCTCCTAGCTTGAGCATCTCTCTTCATCCAATTCTTCAAATATGATAATTCCTCCCTAGTTGGAACACTAGGATCTCTGAATTGAGGCTTTTCTTCTTCACTTGTAATATAACCTATCAAGTCTTTGCTCATTAGATGAGCTTCCATCCTCATTGACCATGCTGGATAGTTCTCTCTATCCAATTTGTATATCTGAAGAGAATCTCCCATCTTTTCTTCACCTGTATATTGAATTCTTCAATCTTTATAAAGTATAAGGTTACCTTTACTTCGAATGACACTCCTTTTCTCTTCCTTGGTGTCGTATGACCTCCTTCTCAAGCTTTGCCCTCAAGCTTTCACCTTTTGAACCTTCAGATGTTGAATGTTGTATGTCTGCAGCAGTCCGAGTTTTCCTTTCCTCAATTTTGATACATCCTGCTCTAATACCACTGATAGAGAGTGTTAATCTCCAAAAGAACGAGCTATCCTTGATGTTAGACCACCTCTATATCAAGAATAACTTTAAACTCCAACCAATTTTGGAAGACAAGCACCAAATTAACAAGAAATTAACTAACTGTGAAAAAGTCATTTCTCAGAAAAGTCTGCTGCACCTTAATCACTCATTGGCTAATGATTCATGTAACGTTTTTGATAAAACTTTGTAGATGTTTCATGCTAGAGATTGCGCATCTTCTCCAAGTTAAAACACTTCAAAATCTTGAGTAGATTATGAGAAATGATTCAAACAATCTACCTATGTCTAAAACTGTCTCTCTGTATAGTCGACTTTGACACCTGCAATGTCTAAGACATGGTTCTCCAAAACTAGAACCCGTTTAAGCAAATGCTTTTAGCCATAGATGGCTTACCTCTCAACTTAGATTTTGAGTCCTGATTCATGCAAAACATTAATCTGTGCAGTGAGAAATGCTCAAATCATTGACCATCAAAAATGCGCCAGTTTCAGAAAATTGTGAACACTCTTTTACATATGAATGTTCCTACTCACAATTCTCAGAGCCTGTTTACAATTAGGCTCTCAAACTTTAACCATAGACTCATTAACTATGAACTTAGACATCTACAAAAGGATTCTTGAAATGATCAAGCACAGAAGGAGAATGCACAGAAACATCGGGCGCAACTTTTCTTCATTTCTGACATAAATTACATCTAGATGAGAGAGCTATTCTAATCTCTTCATAAGTGTCTAATAACTTCTAATTCTACTCAATTCTCATGCTCTACATTCTCTCTCATACTTGCCCCAACATTTTCCAAAGTATATATAGACAAAAAATTTACAAGCTTATGACTATTCAAAGATACAAGTGAACTATCTCTGATATAATGTACATATGTGTACACATCTTCCAGATTCTGAATGTGTCCTTCCTTTATGCTTCACAACTTGTTCTCTTCTCAGATCCTTGACTTCATTTCCATGTCAAAACATCAATTGGTGATTGTCCTACACCAACACCTACCTACATACCTACCTATCTACCTATCTATCTATCTATGTATCTATCAATCAATCAATCAATCTATCTATCTATCTATGTATATATATATATATATATATATATATATATATATATATATATATATATATATATATATATATATATATATATATATATATATATATATATATATATATATATCCCTATATATCTATCTATCTACCTATCTATCTATCGATCTATCTATTTATCTATCTATTTATCTATCTATCTATCTATCTATCGATCTATCTATCTATCTATCTATCTATCTATCTATCTATCTATCTATCTATCTATCTATCTATCTATCTATCTATCTATCTATCTATCTATCTATCTATCCATCTATCCATCTATCCATCTATTCATCTATCCATCCATCTATCTATCTATCTATCTATCTATCTATCTATCTATCTATCTATCATCTATCTATCTATCTATCTATCTATCTATCCATCCATCCATCCATCTATCTATCTATCTATCTATCTATCTATCTATCTATCTATCTATCTATCTATCTATCTATCTATCTATCTATCTATCTATCTATCTATCTATTGTTGGAGTTTATTGATCTCCAAAGTACAGCTAGAAGCAGGTGAAACCCAATAGGACCTAGTTGACTTTTTCACAAACTTGTATGCACAGAGTAGTTTTCTTGCAGAGCAAACTGCTCTTTACTCACTTAGAATTTTCCAAAACAATTTCACACACATAAACTAGACTCTAAGAGCTTCCAACAAGCTATAGAACACCTCAAATGGATAAATGCACAATGAGCTATGACCTCTGCAATATGCACCCTTAATGGAGACCTTGAAACAGAGATGAACCCGAGGACACACATCCCTTGCAGAGACTACTACTCTTAATTCACAACTCCAATGAATTTTAAACTTTCTTGAATATAGGTAGACTTTGAGAGCTTTCTAACAAGCCAAAGAACACATGATTTGGATACATACACAAGGAGATATGACCTCTGCAAGCGTGAGGTTTAATGGATACCTTCAAGAGGGGGTAAAACCAGAGAGCACACACTACGTGCAGAGAGTACTACTCTCAGCTCCCAAATCCAATGATTATGAAAATTTACAGGAAGAAAGATACACATATGACTCTCTTGGACATCCCTCAAGATCACGACTTTTCTCCTCTTTTTATAGCATGGGAAACTAATCTAAAACCTTCCTAATACATCTAAATTCGTGGTAGACACTTGGGTGGTGATTTTACATGACTCAAGTGCTCAAATAAGCAAAGTGTTGATGGACTTTGAGAACTAGCCACATTGACCTTTCACTAGGACACCACTGCAGCTCCCTTGTGACTCACTAATTTGACTCACCATGTTCTAGAAATCGCGTGGTATTTTGGCTATAATTTATGAATAATATGAGCCTTCTTGAATTATTTGAAGACTTACCAAAGGTATTTACATAATTTGAAACTTGTACCCTACATAAAACAAATGTTCGCAACATTCTCCCCCTCAAGTTTCAAAGGGTATTTCCTTCATGCCAAGAATATAGTTGAATCTTTGAAGCTTTGGTCCATCCAAGGATTTGGTGAAGATATCTACAACTTGATCCTTTGTTCCCACAAAAGAAACTTGTACTTCATTGTTTATGGCCTTCTCTCGAACATAATGATAGTGTACTTCTATATGCTTTGTTCTAGCATGAAAAATAGGATTTGAGGTCATATGAATGCTGCTCAAGTTATCCCCATATATCAGTGGTACATCAACCTGCACATTCAAGTCATGAAACAACTTTTTAAACCACATAACTTCAGTAGTAGCCAATGCTAAACCTCTATACTCAGCCTCTGTAGAAGATAAAACAACTGTAGGCTGTTTCTTTGAACTCCATGTTAATTTCTTGTTTCCTGCTACTACTACATATCCACTTGTGGATCTTCTGTCATCTTTGCTTCCAGCCCACTCTGCATCACTAAAGACCTTAAGAGTTAGATCAGCATCATGACTATAAAATAATCCTTCGTTCATGGTACCTTTCAAATACCTAAGCACTCTTTTCGCTGCATGCATATGAGGTACTCTAGGTTCATGCATAAACTGTGACAATACTCCCACTGCATAGCATATATCAGGTCTAGTTTTTGTTGCATAAATCAAAGATCCTACCATGGATCTATATACATTCATATCATGCAACTCATCACCTTCCTTTGCACTCAGCTTTACATTACATTCCATTGGAGTAGAAACAAATTTACATTCCTGCATACCAAACCTTTTCAACATATCACATATATACTTTCTCTGTATCAACCACATACCTTCATCGCTATACACAATTTCAATCCCAAGAAAGTATCTAAGCAAACCAAGATCTGAAATTTTAAATTCCTTTCCCAAATTACCTTTTATCTCATCAATTTCTTTTGCATCATTCCCTGTAATCAACAAGTCATCCACATAAATGCATACATAGACACACATGTCATCTACATGTTTTACATAAAGTGAAGGATCAGCATGACTCGCTGTGTATCCTTGCAGCATAAAATACTTTACCAACCTTGCATTCCATGCCCTTGGCGCCTGCTTAAGACCATACAATGCCTTCTTTAACCTGCATACATGATTAGGACATTTTGCATCCACATAACCATCTGGTTGTGACATATACACTTCTTCATTTAACTCACCATTAAGAAAGGCATTCTTTATATCGAGTTGATATATATTCCACCTTTTACTTGCAGCTAAAGCCAACAAAGTTCTTACCGTTGCCATGTTTGCTATTGGACTAACTGTTTCCTCATAGTCTAATCCTTGAGTTTGATTATATCCTTTTGCTACAAGTCTAGCCTTATATCTTGACACACTACCATCACTATTTCTTTTAATCTTAAAAACCAACTTGCAACCAATTACCTTTTGCTTTGGTGTATTTGGAATTAAATTCCAAGTCTTGTTATCCTGTAGTGCTTCCATTTCTTCGCTCATTGCTTTCTCCCACTTTTCATCTCCTTTTGCCTCATCATAACATGTGGGTTCATTTTCCTGCTCAACTTTTGTCATAAAAGCATAATGAGTATTCATGAAAGATTCATACGTATACCTTTGAGGTTGCTTACTCACTCTTGAAGTTCTTCTTACCTCCAACGTAGATGCTCTTTCTTTCTTATTAGGAACCTTTGATGATTCTCCATAGTCACATACATAACTAATTTCCTCTCCTTCATCATTAACTTCAACAAGTTTGAGTTTACCTTTACTTTTAACACTAGGAGGTGAATCTTGCCTTAATCTTCCATTGAAAGGTAGCTCTCTTTCTTCATCCAAACTGCTTTTCTCATCACTTAAACTTCTTGTGGGCTGAGGTAAGCACTCATCTCCTTCACCTGTATCTTCTTCATCTTTATTTATGACCTGCAAATGTTTCTTATCTACATACCATGAAAGTGATTCATCAAAATTTAGATCTCTTGAAACAACCACCTTATTGCTATGAGGATTATAACATCTATATCCTCTTTGAGTATCTGCATAACCAATAATTATACACTTTTCTGATTTCACATCAAGTTTTGATCTCACTTCACTAGGTACATGTACATAACATACACAACCAAATACTTTCAAATGACTTACACTTGGTTTCCTTCCATGCCATACCTCATATGGTGTCAAATGATGAACTCCGGCAGTAGGTACTCTATTCATAATGTACACACTTGTGCTAACAGCTTCAGCCCAAAAAGAATTAGGCAAACACATATCATTTAGCATGCTTCTAGATGCTTCTGCTATGATTCTGTTTCTTCTTTCTGCAACTCCATTTTGTTGTGGAGTATATCTGCATGTAACTTCTCTTTTGATACCTTCATCATACAAAAAATCAGTAAAAGCCTGAGAGAAATACTCTCCCCCTCCATCGGATCTTAGCTTCTTAACATATCTTCCTGTTTGCTTCTCGACAAATGATTTAAAATTTTTGAAACAATCAAAGACTTCACTCTTATGTTTAGTGAAATACACAAATGTCATTCTACTATGATCATCAATGAATGATACATGTTGGAGAAACAATCACTAATTGGACATATATTTGAAGGTCAAATCTTAGGAAGAAAACCCCATGCCTATGTGAAGGGACAAATTCACAAGTGTATCATATTTGTAAAGTTAGTTCACTTTAGTTCTAGAAGTTTTTTAAAAATCACGAGAATACGAAAATCTATATAAGTTAGTTTGTATCAACTCACGCGAAGAGAGAGAGAGAGAGAGAGAGCGAGAGAGAAGAAGTAGAAGAAGGAGCTCATTTTATACGACTGAGAATAGTCGGGCTTCTCTGAGTGAGAAAGCATATGTAAAACTTCTGAGTTTTCATAGTTATGAGAAAGAACTGAGTAAAGTTTTGTGTATGAGTCTCTCTCCATCATCTCCATGCTTGCCTACTGTGTGATGAATTCAAAAGTTCAAGTTTTCTGAGCAATTCGATGCCTGGCATCGAATCTTGGCTGATAAGTCATTTTTTCATTCTCTGTGTGTTAACTGTTGTTGAATTTTTAAAACATGAAGTTTGTGGAGCAACTCGATGCCTGGCATCGAGTTTCAACATAAAGTGGATGCCCGGCATCGACTTCTAGCATACAAGTGGTCTTCTTCATGTGTGTGTAAAAGAGAGTATTTCTGGTGCAGAAAAAGGGCCTAAAAAAGCTCAAAGTCGATGCCCGGCATTGACCTTGACTGAAATTCGATGCCAGGCATCGAATTTTTTATTTTTGGACACCAGGATTACTAAAACAAGAAAAAATTACAGTTTTGGAAGGTCATACAGGGTCATCTTGTGAAGGCCATAACTTGAGTTCTAGAGATCCGTTTGATGCATATGATAGCTTGTTGGAAAGCTCGACTCTTCTAATTTCAGCCTATAAAGTTTCATGGAAAAATAATACTTGAGCTAGGAGAAATTAGCAAAATACTGAAGGTATGTCATTTCGGTGACTAGAATTTCTGTAGAAGCAAAGTTCTCACTTTAGGCTATCATTTCTCAAAGTTTGGAGTGACAATGAGTTAATGGTGACCATAGAGGTGTTCTAGTGTCACCTTAATTCATTTCTTGTGGTGTTTCATACATCAACAAGTGGTATCAGAGCAAAAAGATTCTCGAGAGCAGAAGACGACAAAGGTACGAGAAGTTTTGTAAAGTTTTTCATTAAAGTTTCAAAGGTGAAGCATTTGAAGACACAAGGCATCAAAAGATTACTTTCGAAGTATCCTCATACACAAAGAACTTCAAAAGGTATTATCCTTTATCCTTTAAGCTCACAGGTTGCAGCAGAAGGGAAGGAGTATGGCAGATCATATCTCCATTGACAAACTGGACAGAGATAATTACCCTGCATGGGTAATGAGAATGGAAGCCTTACTTATGAGTAAGGATCTCATGGTATATGTAACAGGTGAAGAAGAGAAGCCAGTTTTTGAAGATGAAAGCCGACCAAAGAAAGAGGAACTTGATGCTTTAAAGCATTGGCAGAAGAAGGATGCAAGTGCAAAAGCCTACATCTACAATACAATCTCAGATCATTTGCTACTACACATCAGAGGATTGGAATCATCTGAAGATATATGGAATGCATTGGAGTATCATTTCCAAAGCACTACTAAAGCACGGAAAGCAAGACTATGGTCAGAGTTTACAACATTCAAGAAGAAGCCAAGTCAAAGTATTAGTGATTATGTCACTAAGATGAAGGATCTAGCAGATAGTCTTGGATCCATAGATGAAGATGTTGAAGATCACAGATTGATTGCTCAACTACTTGCAGGTTTGAGAGGAGATGAAAGGTGAAAACATTTTGTCTTATCAACAGAACTTTCATTAAATCATTATGTTCCATATTTGAATCAATTACTTGGTTTGATGCTCACATATGAGCAAGACTTGAAGGGAGATGGAGATAAAGGACAAAGTTCTGCAATGTACATGAAGAACAAGAAGAAAGGAGATAAAGGTAAAGCAAAGGATGAAGAGGAGTCTAGTTCTCAAGCTTATTATGCAAGAGGTAAAGGCACTGGTAGAGGAAGACCAAGAGGTTTTGGAAGAGGAAGAGGTGATCAAAATAACAACAAAAAGGCTTGCTGGATCTGTGGATTGAGTAATCATTTGGCTCATGACTGTTGGTACAACCAACAAGGATCAAACCAGAATCAAAACAACAATAGCAGAGGCCGAGGTGGAAGATATCAAAGTAATTTCCAAAGAGGTAGACAAAGTCAAAGAGGAGGCTATGGTAGAGGTGGAGGAAGAAGTTGGGGACAGAATCAATCCTACAACACCACCTACTACAACTATGCAAATGACACATAGAATGAAAGTCATACATCATTGATGATGAACTCAATCAACACATCAGATAAAGAAGATCTAAAGGTATTTTACATTGACTCTGGATGTTCTAATCATTTGTCAGGAAACAAAGAATTGATGTCAGAATTGGAAAAAGGCATTTCTAGTCACACAGTTCAAACTGGTGATAATACAAGACATAGTGTACATTCAATTGGAAAAGTGAAATGCAAGAGTGGAGCAGATTTGCTAACCAATGTTTTGTATGTTCCTACAATACCTAAAAACTTGATTAGTGTGGGACAGATAGTTGAAAAAGGTTTTCAAGTCAGGTTTACAAATGAAGGAGTATTTGTGGAAGATTCAAAGAATGGATATAATCAGATTGTCTCTGGTAAGAAAGAAGGTAGACTCTTTACTTTAAGAGTGCAAGGGAACATTGGTCAAGCTTTGCTCACACATGGTGAAGGAGTGATTACAGAACTTGATCTCTGGCATAAGAGATTAGGTCACTTTAATGAAAGAGGAATTAAAGCTATGGTTGCTAATCAGTCTGTACTAGGATTACCAAATGTGCAAAGTCAACATATGGTTTATAAATGTGAAGCATGTCAAATGGGTAAAGCACACAGGTTACCATTTCAAAAGAAAGGTTTCAAACATGATGGAGTACTTGAGCTCATTCATACAGATGTATGGGGACCAACAAAAGAAGGATCTATGAGTGGCTCAAGGTATTATGTTCTTTTCATTGATGATGCTACAAGATGGATAACATTATATGTTTTGAAGGAAAGATCAAAAGTGTTTGGAGCTTTCAAGCATTTTCATGCATATGCAGAGAGAGTCACAGGTCAAAAGCTTAAGAGACTGAGGTCTGATGGAGGGGGAGAATACTTCTCCCGAGAGTTCAATGATTATCTTTGGAATGCAGGTATTAAGAGAGAAATAACCTGCAGGTATACACCACAACAAAATGGTGTAGCAGAAAGAAGGAACAGGACTTTGGTTGAGTTTGCTAGAGCTATGCTAAAGGAGAAGAACTGTCCAAATTATCTTTGGGTTGAGGCTGTAAATACAGCCACATATCTTGTGAATAGATTACCATGTGCAGATCTGAATGGAATGACTCCATATGAAGCTTGGTGGGGTAAGAAACCAACACTAGATCATTGTAGAGTGTTTGGATCAATTGCATATGCTTATGTGCCATCATAGCTTAGGCATAAACTTGAACCAAAGGTAGAAAAATATGTGTTCATTGGTTATGATGAAAAGCAGATGGGTTACAGGTTGTGGAATCCTCTAACAAAACAATTTCTTGTTTCTAGAGATGTTACATTTGATGAACAAAAAAGTTGGTATGCAGATCAAAGTCATACAGCTGAAGAATTTGAAGAAGAGGTAAGAAGATGTGAGAAAGGAAAATCAATTGTGCAGGTAAATAGAGATGAAGACTATATGCAAGCAAGTACATCCACAAGTGGATTAACAAGAAGGGATGAAGAAGCTCCTATATTTGATGAAGAGGTGTATCCAGAAACTTATGAAGAATGTGAACCAAGAAGGTCAAGCAGGACTAGAAGATAACAAGAAAGGTATTCTTATGATACTTCTTACATAACTCAGAAGAACTATGCAGATATGGTCAAAGATGATGAAGAACCCCAGAACTATGATGAAGCTAAAGGTAAGAAGCAATGGGAAGAAGCAATGAAGGAAGAATTCAATGCACTGGAGGAGAACAAGACATGGGAACTTGTTCCTAAACCAAATGGTAAGAAAGTTATTTGAAATAAATGGGTTCATAAAGTGAAGAAGCTTGCAGATGGAAGTATAGCCAGATACAAAGCTAGATTGGTGGTGAAAGGCTATGCCCAGACCTATGGCATAGATTATGATGAGACATTCAGTCATGTAGCTAAGATGTCAACTATAAGAACAATCATTGCTATTGCAGCTTCAAAAGGATGGACCCTAAGTCAATTGGATATAAAAAATGCATTCTTGAATGGATACATATCAGATGAGGTATACATGGAACAACCTCAAGGATTTATAGATTCCAGGTATCCAAATTTTGTTTGCAGGTTGAGAAGAGCATTGTATGGATTGAAGCAAGCTCCAAGAGCTTGGAACTATAGACTGGTGAAGTATCTCAATGATCTTGGATATCAAAGTTCAAAAGCAGATTCAAGTCTACTTATCAGAAGAACAGAGGAAGGTACAATCTACATTTGTATTTATGTAGATGACATTATAATCACAGGTACTTCAGATGAAGGAATCAAGGAGGTAAAGAGATTACTTGAAAAAGAGTTCAAGATCAGTGACCTAGGAAAGTTGTCATACTTTCTTGGAATGGAAGTCACTTATACAGATCATGGCATATATGTGTCACAAGAAAGGTATCTTCTGAACTTGTTGAAGAAGTTTGATATGGAAAATTGCAGAGAAGCTTCAACTCCACTTGAAGTTAATCACAAGCTTAGTAAATATGATGGTGCAGACTACAAAGATATGAGGAAGTATCAATCTCTTGTGGGTAGTTTGATTTATGCTACACTAACAAGACCTGATCTTAGTTATGCAGTGGGAGTTTTGTCACAATTCATGCATTGTCCAAAGGACCCACATTGGATTGCAGGTCAAAGTGTTCTCAGATATATCAAAGGAACTATAAAGGAAGGATTATATTATCCTTTTACATCAGATTTGAAGTTGAGAGCCTATAGTGATTCAGATTGGGCAGGTAACCAGGATGACAGAAGATCAACTCATGGTTACATGATATACATTGGTGATAAGCTTGTAAGTTGGTGTTGAAAGAAACAACATACAGTAGCATTATCATCAACTGAAGCAGAGTACAAAGGACTTGTGGAAGCAGCTAAGGAAGTCATATGGATGCAGACATTGTTCAAGAGCGTAGGCATTGATCAAGGTACACCTGCAATACATGGAGATAATATGAGTTCACTTTATCTTGCAGCAAATCCAGTATTTCATGCAAGGACAAAGCACATAAAGATATAGTATCATTTTCTCAGAGAAAAGGTAATGGAGAAGGAGATTGAAGTGGAGTACATTTCTACCAAAGATCAGTTAGCAGACATAATGACAAAGAGCTTGGATGGTGTGAAGACCAGCATATTCAAAAGCATGGCAGGAGTAAAAGAAAAGAAGATGATATGAAGAAACAGGGAATGTCAACTAGTGATTGAGGGGGAGCTGTTGGAGAAACAATCACTAATTGGACATATTTTTGAAGGTCAAATCTTAGGAAGAAAACCCCATGCCTATGTGAAGGGACAAATTCACTGTTGGTGCAGGACAATCACCAATTGAATGTTTGAAGACTAAAGAATGAAGGATGAGATCAATTCTTGAAGCTTGGAAGAAGGATACATTTAGAGGATATGAGGAATGTACACATATGTACATTAGTTTGATCATAGTTCACTTAGACCTTTGATTAGTCATAGACTTGTACAAATTTATCTATAAATACCTTGAAAATGTCGAGGCGTGATATGAGAGCTTATGTATGAATAGATAGAAGTCAAGAATGAGGAAGATAGATGTCATGAGACATGTGAAAAGTTAGTTGAGTTTTCTCTCATCACTCAACTGTAACTTTCTGAGTAAATGAAGAAATATTGCGCCCGATCTTTTCGTGTCTGCTCCGTCTGTGTTTGATGAATTGTAAAATCCTTTTGAGGATATCTAAGTTGGTAGTTAATGAGTCTGTGACCTGAGTTTCAGAGTCTAATTGCAAACAGGCTAGGAGAATTGAGTGTAGGAACATTCATATGTGTTGAATGTTCACAGTTCTCTGAAACAGGCGCAATTTTCGATCTTAATCTTTTGATCAGTTCTCACTCCATAGTTTAAAGTTTTGTGCAAGCAAGCACTTAATCTTTAAGTTGGAAGGTGATCTACTTGTGGCTAGAAGCATTTGCTTAAACGGGTTTTGTACTGAGAGAATTGAAGTCAAGAAGTTAGGGGTGTCTAAATCGACTTCTCAGAAGCACAGATTTGGACATAGGTAACTTGTGAAGTTGATTTCTCAAGTTATACTAAACCTTTTGAAGAACTTTAACTTGGAGGAGGTGCGCAATCTCTAGGCGACACTCCATACAAAATTTCATAGAAAACTTTAAAGGTTTGATAAGTCAATGAGAAGAAATTGTGCAGCAGACTTTCTGTGTTTCATCTTCTTCACAGAATTTTCAAGTTTTTGATAATTTGGAGTTTGGACCTCTAATTTGGTAAAAGTTTTGACTTACTCTTGGTATAGAGGTGCTCTAATCACAAGAGTAGGTTGTTCTTTTGGAGATTAACACTCTCCATCAGTGGTATCAGAGCAGGAGACATCAAAATCAAGAAAAGGAGGATCCCGACTGCTGTAGATTCAAGAATTTCAACAATTGAAGAGCTAGAAGGTGAAAGTTTGAAGGCAAAGCTTGGAGAGGAGACCATACAACATCAAGAAGGACAAAAGGAGTCTAATTCGAAGTAAAGGTACACATATTGTTCATAAAGGTTGAAGTTTTCAATACACAGGAGGACACAAGATGGGAGATTCTCTTCAGATAGAGAAATTGGATAGGGAAAACTATCCTGCATGGTCAATGAGGATGGAAGCTCATCTTATGAGCAAAGATTTAATAGCCTACATCACAGGTGAAGAGGAGAAGCCAAGTTTCAGAGATCCTAGTGTTCCAACTAGGGAAGAGTTAGCAGATTTGAAAAATTGGATGAAGAAAGATGCTCAAGCTAGGAGCATTATATATATGGCAGTCAATGATTACTTGTTACCTCATATTCGAGGTCTTGAAAGTGCAACTGATATTTGGAATGCTTTGGAGGAGCATTTCCAGAATACTACAAAGTCAAGGAAGGCATCCTTATGGGCAGAGTTTACAACTTTCAAGAAGAAGGCTTCTCAATCCATTTCAGACTATGTAACAAGGATGAAAGATATTGCAGATGCATTAGGAGCTGTTGATGAAGACATTGAGGAGGATAAATTGGTAAGGCAAATTCTTACAGGCTTAAGAGGTGATGACAAATGGAAGCCATTCATTTTGTCTACAGAGTTATCACTTGATCATTTCACTCCTGATTTAAATCAGTTGCTAGGTCATATGCTAACATTTGAGCAGGATGTTAAAGGAGATAGTGACAAGAGTGCAGGTCATGCAATGTACTCAAAGGACAAGAAGAAGAATAGCAAAGGAAAGCAACAAGCAAATGAAGATGAAGGCACAACTAGTCAAGCCAACTTCCTAAGAGGAAGAGGAGGTGGCAAAGGTAGAGGAAGAGGCAGGAATAACAAAGATGGAGGCAAAGCTTGCTGGATTTGTGGTAAGACAAATCACTTAGCTAATGATTGTTGGCATAATACTCAGAATAATAATGGATATAATCAGAACTATAACTCTAGAGGAAGAGGAGGCAGAAATCAAAGAGGTAATTTCAGAGGCAGAGGTGGTAGGAGTTACTTTGGAAGAAATGCAGGTAGAGGATTCCAAAGTCAACAATACAACAACACCTACTACAATTATGCTTCAGATCAAAAGGAGGATTCAACATTAATAATGAATGCTACTTGTGAAAGTCAGAGTGAAGATCAAAGAGTCTTCTACATTGACTCAGGGTGTAGCAACCACCTGAGTGGTAATATATCTTTGATGACTGATTTGGAGAATAAGGTGTTTAATCATGTTGTTCAAACAGGTGACAACACAAAGCATAATGTGAAGTCAATTGGATCAGTGAAGGCTAAGGATGGTAGTACCTTATTGAGTAAGGTCTTGTATGTTCCTACAATTCCTAAGAATTTGATAAGTGTAGGACAAATTGTGGAAAAAGGTTATGAAGTAAGGTTCACTAATGATGGAGTATATGTGGAAGACCCTAGTCAAGGGTATAAACAGATTGTTTCAGGGAAGAAAGAAGGAAGACTATTTACATTGAAGATTCAAGGCAATATTGGTCATGCTATGTTCACATATGGAGGACATAAGATCTCTGAGTTAGATCTTTGGCATAAGAGGCTTGGACATTTCAATGAAAGAGGTATTAAAGACATGATTAATAATGGTTCAGTGCTTGGATTGCCTAATGTTGCAGGTCAACATATGACATACAAATGTGAGGCATGTCAATTAGGTAAAGCTCATAAGTCTTCCTACTCCAAGCATGGTTTTATGTACTCAGAAAAGCTTGAGTTGGTACACACAGATGTGTGGGGACCATCAAAGGATTTCAGTATAAATGGGTCAAGGTATTATGTGATTTATGTTGATGATGCTACTAGATGGATCACTATTTATGTGATCAAAGATAAGTCAGAAGTGTTTAACACATTTAAACACTATCATGCATATGCAGAAAGAATTACAGGTCATAAGTTGAAGAGACTAAGGTCAGATGGAGGGGGAGAGTATTTCTCTAATGAGTTCAGTGATTACTTGTGGAATGCAGGTATAAAAAGGGAAGTTACTTGCAGGTACTCTCCTCAACAAAATGGTGTAGCAGAAAGAAGAAATAGAATACTTGTTGAGTTTGCAAGATCCATGATGAGGGAGAAAAATTGCCCTAATTATTTGTGGGCTGAGGCTATGAATACAGCTACTTATTTGGTTAATAGATTACCATGTAAAGCCTTGCAGGGTATGACACCATATGAGGCTTGGTGGGGTAAGAGACCTACCTTGGATCATTGCAGAGTTTTTGGATGTGTGGCATATGTTTATGTGCCATCACAATTAAGACACAAGTTGGAGCCTAAAGCTGAAAAATATGTTTTCATTGGTTATGATGACAAGCAAATGGGCTATAGATTGTGGAGTCCATCTACAAAGCAATTCATGGTTTCTAAAGATGTTACATTTGATGAGCAAAGTACTTGGTATGCAGGTACAATCAATATCAATACAGGTAATGAAGAAGAAGTGAGCCAAAGGAAAGGTAAATCAAAGGTTCAGATATTTGATGAGCAAGAGAATAATGAAGTGCAGGTTGAAGTGGAAGAAACACCAAGATTTGATCCTGAATATGAAGAACCAGAAACTTCAAGAAGTGGAGAGCTTAGGAGGTCTACAAGGAACAGATGGCAACCTACAAGGTATAGCTATGATACTTCATTTTTGGCCACAAAAGATTATGCTTATATGATGAATACAGATGAAGACCCTTCTACATATGAAGAGGCAAGAGGTAAGGAAAAATGGGAGAAAGCTATGCAGGAAGAATATGATGCATTGATGGAGAATCAAACATGGGATTTGGTTCCAAAACCAAATAGTCAGAAAATCATTGGATGCAAATGGGTTTACAAAACCAAGAGGTTTGCAGATGGAAGTGTGTCTAGATACAAAGCTAGACTTGTTGTAAAAGGGTTTGCTCAGACTTATGGTGTTGACTATGATGAGACTTATAGTCCTGTGGCAAAGATGACAACTATCAGGACACTTATAGCTATTGCTGCATGTAAAGGTTGGAAGTTATGTCAACTTGATGTGAAAAATGCTTTTCTGAATGGTTATATTTCAGATGATGTGTTCATGGAGCAACCTCAAGGATTCAAAGATAAAAGGTATCCAGATCATGTGTGCAAGCTCAAGAGAGCTTTGTATGGCTTGAAGCAGGCCCCAAGGGCATGGAACTATAGACTTGTAAAGTTCTTGAAAGAACTTGGATTTCAGGTGTCTAAGGCAGATAGTAGCTTGCTTGTCAAAGCAAGTGATAATGGGTTCATATACATGTGCATATATGTTGATGATATAATCCTTACAGGTACAGATGAAGAAGGAATACAAAGACTCAAGAAGCAGATGGAAAAGGAATTCAAAATAAGTGACTTGGGAGACTTGTCATACTTCTTGGGCATGGAGATTACATATACTCAACATGGAGTATTTGTGACCCAAGAAAGGTATTTGAAGAACTTGTTAATCAAGTTTAAAATGGATGATTGCAGGGTAGCACCTACACCAATGGAGGTGAATCACAAATTGAGTAAATTTGGAGGTGAAGAATTCAAGGACATGAGACAGTATCAGAGTTTGGTTGGTAGTCTTATCTATGCTACTTTAACTAGACCTGATTTATCATATGCAGTAGGAGTCTTGTCTCAATTTATGCATTGTCCTAGGAAAGAGCATTGGATTGCAGGTCAAAGAGTGTTGAGGTACATTAAGGGTACACTCAATGAAGGTTTGTATTATGGGTTTACCTCAGATACAAATATCAAAATCTATAGTGATGCAGATTGGGCAGGTAATCCAGATGATAGAAGATCTACTTTTGGATACATGTGTTATGTGGGAGATAAACTTATCTCATGGTGTTCCAAGAAGCAACATACAGTTGCTTTGTCTTCTACAGAAGCAGAATACAAAGGCATGGTTGAAGCTGCAAAGGAAGTGATTTGGCTTAAGACCTTGATGAAGAGTCTTGACATTGTGCATGGGATACCAATTTTATTTGGAGATAACATGAGTTCATTGTACTTAGCTGCTAATCCTGTCTTCCATGCTAGGACCAAACACATTGAGATTCAGTATCATTTTCTAAGAGAGAAAGTGATGGATAAGGAGATTGAAGTCATACATACTTCAACAAAGGATCAGATAGCTGATATGCTTACAAAGAGCTTGGATGGACCAAAGCTACAGAAGTTTAAAGATATGGCAGGTATAAAAAAGAAAGGAGAAACCTCAATTGATGATTGAGGGGGAGCTGTTGGTGCAGGACAATCACCAATTGAATGTTTGAAGACTAAAGAATGAAGGATGAGATCAATTCTTGAAGCTTGGAAGAAGGATACATTTAGAGGATATGAGGAATGTACACATATGTACATTAGTTTGATCATAGTTCACTTAGACCTTTGATTAGTCATAGACTTGTACAAATTTATCTATAAATACCTTAAAAATGTCGAGGCGTGATATGAGAGCTTATGTATGAATAGATAGAAGTCAAGATTGAGGAAGATAGATGTCATGAGACATGTGAAAAGTTAGTTGAGTTTTCTCTCATCACTCAACTGTAACTTTCTGAGTAAATGAAGAAATATTGCGCCCGATCTTTTCGTGTCTGCTCCGTCTGTGTTTGATCAATTGTAAAATCCTTTTGAGGATATCTAAGTTGGTAGTTAATGAGTCTGTGACCTGAGTTTCAGAGTCTAATTGCAAACAGGCTAGGAGAATTGAGTGTAGGAACATTCATATGTGTTGAATGTTCACAGTTCTCTGAAACAGGCGCAATTTTCGATCTTAATCTTTTGATCAGTTCTCACTCCATAGTTTAAAGTTTTGTGCAAGCAAGCACTTAATCTTTAAGTTGGAAGGTGATCTACTTGTGGCTAGAAGCATTTGCTTAAACGGGTTTTGTACTGAGAGAATTGAAGTCAAGAAGTTAGGGGTGTCTAAATCGACTTCTCAGAAGCACAGATTTGGACATAGGTAACTTGTGAAGTTGATTTCTCAAGTTATACTAAACCTTTTGAAGAACTTTAACTTGGAGGAGGTGCGCAATCTCTAGGCGACACTCCATACAAAATTTCATAGAAAACTTTAAAGGTTTGATAAGTCAATGAGAAGAAATTGTGCAGCAGACTTTCTGTGTTTCATCTTCTTTACAGAATTTTCAAGTTTTTGATAATTTGGAGTTTGGACCTCTAATTTGGTAAAAGTTTTGACTTACTCTTGGTATAGAGGTGATCTAATCACAAGAGTAGGTTGTTCTTTTGGAGATTAACACTCTCCATCATTCACAAGTGTATCATATTTGTAAAGTTAGTTCACTTTAGTTCTAGAAGTTTTTTAAAAATCACGAGAATACAAAAATCTATATAAGTTAGTTTGTATCAACTGACGCGAAGAGAGAGAGAGAGAGAGAGAGCGAGAGAGAAGAAGTAGAAGAAGGAGCTCATTTTATACGACTGAGAATAGTCGGGCTTCTTTGAGTGAGAAAGCATCTGTAAAACTTCTGAGTTTTCATAGTTATGAGAAAGAACTGAGTAAAGTTTTGTGTATGAGTCTCTCTCCATCATCTCCATGCTTGCCTACTGTGTGATGAATTCAAAAGTTCAAGTTTTCTGAGCAATTCGATGCCTGGCATCGAATCTTGGCTGATAAGTCATTTTTTCATTCTCTGTGTGTTAACTGTTGTTGAATTTTTAAAACATGAAGTTTGGGGAGCAACTCGATGCCTGGCATCGAGTTTCAACATAAAGTGGATGCCCGACATCGACTTCTAGCATACAAGTGGTCTTCTTCATGTGTGTGTAAAAGAGAGTATTTCTGGTGCAGAAAAAGGGCCTAAAAAAGCTCAAAGTCGATGCCCGGCATCGACCTTGACTGAAATTCGATGCCAGGCATCGAATTTTTTATTTTTGGACACCAGGATTACTAAAACAAGAAAAAATTCCAGTTTTGGAAGGTCATACAGGGTCATCTTGTGAAGGCCATAACTTGAGTTCTAGAGATCCGTTTGATGCATATAATAGCTTGTTGGAAAGCTCTACTCTTCTAGTTTCAGCCTATAAAGTTTCATGGAGAAATAATAGTTGAGCTAGGAGAAATGAGCAAAATACGGAATGTATGTCATTTCGGTGACTAGGAATTTCTGTAGAAGCAAAGTTCTCACTTTAGGCTATCATTTCTCAAAGTTTGGAGTGGCAATGAGTTAATGGTGACCATAGAGGTGTTCTAGTGTCACCTTAATTCATTTCTTGTGGTGTTTCATACATCAACAATACATAGTACTTATTACCAGCCAAGGATGCCTCTTTAGTATGACCCCACACATCTGTGTGTATGAGATCTAGCAAACCATCACTTAGCTTGAATGCTTGAAAGGTTGTCTATTCTGCTTACCCATTTGACATGCTTCACAAAGATGCACCATATGTTTCTTAGTAAGATCAGGTAATCCTTCAACAATCCTCTTCTTTGATAGCTCCTTTAACCTGTGTACATTCATGTGTCCAATCCTTTTGTGCCATAGATCAAGCTCTGCTATTCGATGCATACCATAAGAGAAATAGTTTGTATGATTTGGGTTTACCTTGAATGTAAACAATCTACCTTGTTTTTGACATCTAGCAATTAACCTCCTTTGCTTTGGATCCTCAATGAAGCAACCTGCATGATTAAATCTTATTTGCAAACCTTTTTCTACCATTTGACCAATTGACATCAAATTCTTAGTATCGTTGGCACATAAAGTACATCCTTCAAGAAATTTGTCTTGCTCTTATCCTGCATTACAACATCTCCAACCTGCATAATCTTATGTGTTGTATCATTTCCTGTTTCAACATGACCTTTACATGAAGGATTATGCATCTTAGAAAACCATGAAGCATCATGTGACATATGATTAGAGCAACCACTATCTACATACCATACATCACTATTGCAATTCATCTTAGTTTCTACATTCATCATAAGAAGAGAATCATAATCATCACTTTTACCTTCAACTGCATAATTTCCTTGTTGTTTACCTCTTCTTGAATAGCCTCCTCTTCGATTACCACCTTGATTATTTTCATTTTGATAGCAATCTTTGGCATAGTGTCCATACCTTCCACATATATAGCAATTGTTGTTATCTTCACTCCTTTGTCTTTGATTGTAGATGTAGTTGCCTCTCATACCTCTCACGCTTGATCTTCCTCTTCCTCTTGTGTTGAAGAAGCCATTTGAAGTCTCTTGATCATCGCTCCTTCTTCCTCGACCTCTATTTGAACCTCTTCTTCCTCTGTTTCCACCTCTTGATGATCCTACATAAAGAGCTTGTCCTTGA